>ML803117.1:44120-57813 GCA_009831015.1 Picea engelmannii
ATCTTAAGCCAAAAAGGAATATTATATTAATATTTCTTAAATCATAAAGTATGGATAATTATTTTATCCTAAGTTCTAAAGTTGGGGACAAGTAGGCCAAAGTAGCTCCCAACATGACAAGTGTCAAGTTGGGGACATGCATATGTATTGTTGAGACTTAGTTCATTTCCCCATCTTTTCCATCATTCTTCCCATCATTTTTCCTTCCATCATTCAGTCATCCAATCAATCATCCATGAGCATGCACACACCCATTGAGCTATCTTCCGTATCTTCATGACTGTACCTGAACCTGTATCCATAGCCATTTTGTGTTGGTGTATCTAGTTAGCTTGGGATATGGACTGAAGAAGCGGGTTGTCAGGCCCATGGGATATTGAAGAGGTGGGTTGTCAAGCCCATGAGCAATTCTATGGGTGAGATAATTGTTGGGAATTGATTTCCTGAAGGTGCTAAACTGCAGCTATAGTGCTCTAAGACTTCCTGTCCGGCCTGTTCCTGGAGCCCGAAAAGGAAGTGGGGCAGCTGAAGGACTGTTGAGCAGAGAAGGGGCACACTTTCTAGGTGGGACAGGCATGTGGGGAATGAGGGACTGTAGGATATTAGTTTTAGTTGGCACTTGTGATGGAGTCTTTCCTATTGTCTATGAGACTTTAGCCTGGTAAGGAATCCCTTTATCCGGGTGGAGTTTAGTCTTAGCTCGGGGGCGACTCACTGTTGAGAGTGAAGAACAATGTGGTCTAAGGCTAGGAGGTTCATGGAAAGTGTGCACGTAGTTGGTGACATTATTACCAAGATAAGTGCCAATTGTGTGATAAATTTACATGCTGCATTGTTATTTACGTGCTTATTTTTATGGGTTATCATATGTGCGGTTATAACTATGTTTATTTTTATGGGTATTTCCTGTATATGTTGCATGTATATGTTTACTGTTATTTTAGTGTGAATCCGTGCATTTACAGATGTATTTGGTTGTTTACATTTTATATATATGCTTCCGCAAGAGTTCTGTGTGTATATATTTTTAATTGCATGCAGTTTGAAAAATTTATGTGGCATAGCTCAGTTGGATACTGGGTATGTTACAGTATGTTCCGCAGAGAGAACGAAAGAGTTCTCTGGCGTAGCGTGGCCCGACATGGGTGGTTGGGGACATTACAACATGGTATTAGAGATTCAATTTTCAACACTAAGCCTGGATGGGCCGAGAAAGTTGATTCGAAGTGAAATGTCATAGAGGATTTATTTTGAAGTGGCCAAATTTCAGTTTGTAGAGCGTCCATGGTAAAAAGTAACAACAACTAAGAGAAATTGGGGAAAAACCCCAATTTCTGTTGTTAAATTCATGAGAAAATGGAGAAATTCGGCCAAGTGATGAGATATTCCCTATTTAATATCTGTTCTAGCAAATTTGGATCTAGAATGGGTCGAATTTGAAGTTACAGTGAAGCCATGACAGATGGAGCGAGTTTAGTGGTTAAAATTCTCAATTTGCGAATTGATTTTGGATAAATTCATTCAAGAAATGTCAACTTACAACGATTTGTTGTTGCATAGGTTGAAATGGTGTTATCGGGGTGAAATTAAACAAATTTCATGGTTTCAGAATGTCGATGGTAAATTTGGGAAAAAGTTAAGCCAAAAGCCCCAATTTCTGCAGTGAAATTCTCGAGGAATTGATGTGCATAAAAATGAATGTGCACAGGTGGGCTCACTAAAAATGCAAGATGCGCAGTGAAAAGATTGTGATAGGTAAAATTCAGCACTGCACGACAAGATATTGGCGTGCTACTGCGCATGCTAAATTTTGGTGTTGCTCGAGAAATTTTTAGTGTGCGGGTGTGCGTGCTAAATAGCGACGTCGGGCGGAAAAATGTTGGTGTATAGGAGCGCACTCTAAATTTAGCATTGCGCGGTGTGCACACACCTAATAATGACGCATGTGGTGTGCACACACCTAATAATGACGCGCGTGGTGTGCACAATGTTGGCAGAGCGTAGAGGAGTTTTGTTGGTGTGTGCGCAATGTGTGTATATGTTGTCGTGTGACAGTTTAGTTAGTGGTGCGCACAGAGTTTTGGTGCGTGGTGGAGACGTACTAAACTCTAGCATGGTGCAACACGTAGAGTGAAATGTGCATGGAACATCAACGCACGATACAAAAACTGCGCGCAATAGGTAATAGTGCAAGAACCAAAACCGTGTGTGGTGAATATTGGCGCACGACACAAAAGTAGTGTGCACAAATTATTAATGCGACAAAGAAGTGATACACAGTGGTTTTAAAGTGCGCAAATCACAATTTACCTTGTGTTGTTTCTGTGCATGGTAAATATGGGTGTACAAGTTGAAATTTGTGTATGCAAAGTCGTTTGAAGGGTGAACAACAACATAAAACCAACGATTTTCTATGACATTTTACACCATTTGAACGTCATCTTTTTGTAGTGCATTTTTGAGGCCCTTAGGAGATTTTTTAGCAACGCAAAAACTAGGAGAATAGATTGTGCCAAGGCACACTCTGTCTCTGCAGCTCAAATAAAAGAGCTCAGAGAGAGTTTTCTAATGGTCTAAACCGTTCGTCAAACGAAGCTTTTATGAGAAAGTTATAGCACAAATAGTGGAGGGTAAATTTTAAGACCCATCTAACTTCAAAGAGCCATAACTTTCTGCTCCAGAATCAGATTGAGGCGCAGGAGCAGTCAATGGAAAGATATTGAACCATAGAAGACATTCCAAAATCTGGATTAAATTTTTGGGCATGTTAAAAGTGTTTAATATGGAAAAGAAGGTACCTGTAGCATACCAGTTACAATATGGTATTTTGGTCTGGAATTTCAACAAGCTGTAATTAATAGCCCATAACCCAAAATGAGGTGAAACTAGGACATAATGCCCATAATATGTATATGAAGAAACCTAATTGAGATCCTACGAAAATCCTAATGGAGTAGGTGCAAAAATGCATAATTACAGCATGGAGTTGCGCCAAGTTGAAAAATGAACAAAAAAATTAATGGGAAAATTTCAAATAGCCATAACTTTCTTCTCAAGTCTCGGAATTGAGCATGGGAGAAGGCGTTGGAAAGGTATTGGATAGTGGAATATAAATATCCACCTAGAAAATTGATATGGGCATTCAAATTTCCAGGAAATCAGAAGAAAGAATTCTGATATATATTATTGAACCAGAATGGTTCATATTTTCATGAAATTGTTGAAATAGTTACCCTAATAAAGTTTTGTTAGCTGCACATTTTGCAGAGTTAAAAACAACTAGATCATATCAAGATCAACATAGAGTCCAAAGGAATGGAAGAGGAATAGGGGACTTACAGTCAGGAGGATGAGATTAGAGGGATGGATGTCCATTTGGGCATTGAAGGAACAAACTCCAGTGGACATGGAGATGAAAGGAATGAAAACATGAATATGGCATTGACTATTAAAAATTTGCAGAAGGATGTACAAAGCCATAAAGATGATAATGAAAGGCTTATGAGATCCAAGGAACAACAGGATGAATTCAACATGAAGTTATTGCAGAGCTTGAACCGAATAGAAAAGAAGTTGGAAAAGGAGAGTGGCTCAAGAAAATATGGAAGTCATAGGCCTCCTGATGAGAAAAGAAGAACAAGAAGTGTTAGCAGACATCACCACCACTCCCCAAAGCATTCCAATAAGAGAGAACATAGAATCTCAATTCCATCCCCTGTTAGGAAGAACAAGAGGTCTGGGGTGGATGAGCTACGAGGAGAAATGAACAAAATCAAACCGCCTACATTTGATGGTGAGCAAAAGAACGATGAAGATGCAGAAACATCGTTGCTGGGCATGAAAAAGTATTTTCAATTGCATAATTATTCTTCTCATGAAGAAGGTATAATTTCAATCTATCAACTCAAGGGAAAGGCATCCATGTGGTGGGATCAACTTGTGCAGGTGCAACACATTAAAGAGAAAAGTGTTACTTGGAGGGAATTGAATAAGTATTTTGAGAAGAAATACTTGACTAAGAGATATTATGACAATAAAATGAAAGAGTTCTTTGAACTCAAGCTTGGGAGTATGACAATAGATGAATATGAAAGAAGGTTTCTAGAATTGTTGAAGTATGTGTCTTTCATCAAGGATGAGGCAATTAAGATTTAGAGGTATTTGAATGGATTGCCATCCTTCATCAGTGAAAAAGTACAGTATGATGATCCCAAGACATTGGAGGAGGCCATAAGGCAAGATAAATTCCTATATGATCAGCAGAAAGCAAGGCCAAATTTCCAAAAATCTTGGGAAGACAAAAATAAATTCAATATGGATCAGAGGAAGAAAGGAACTAAGCCACCATTATTCAGAAATAATACTCAGGGACAACAAACTTCTAGAGAACCCAGAATGATTGAAGTAGGAAGTCAAAGGCCAAGGCAACCACCTATTCAATGTTGGGGTTGTAAAGGGCATCATATGTCCAGAGATTGTCCTCACAGAGGTGAAAAAGGGAGGACTGTTCACAATGTACAACACACTGAAACAGTGGAGGACATGGGCAGAAATGTGCCAAGGATCTATGCATCCCTGGACAACAAGAAAGAAGAGTACCAATCACATATGATTGAAGTGGAAGGTATGATAAAAAGCCAAACCATTGCTATTTTAATTGATTCGGGAGCTAGTCATAGTTATATAGATCCTAAGATGGTGGAAAGTTTTCATTTGCCAAGAAGCAAGCATGGAAAATCTTGGTTAGTGCAGCTGGATACCGGAGCCAAAAGAAAATTTAATGAGATGGTTAAGTCATGTCTTATGGACATGAATGGACTGAACACTAGGGTAGATTTGAACATCTTGCCTTTAGGTTCCTATGACTTTCTAATTGGGATGGATTGGTTGGACCACCATCATGCTATCCTAGACTGTCATAACAAGGCATATACTTGCTTGTATGAGGAAGGGAGCCTAAGAAAAGTGCAGGGAATTCCCAGGGCAGTAACCATCCGAGAAATTTCAGCATTGCAGCTGAAGAAATGTTACAGAAAAGGGTGTCAAATATTTGAAGCTCATATGGAAGAGACACCTAAAGATAAGGTACCAAATTTGGAAGATTATGCAGCCCTAGAAGATTTTGAAGATGTGTTAAAGGAGGTACCAGGACTACCTTCAAAGAGAGATATGGATTTCTCTATAAATTTAATGCCTGGAGCAGCTCCAGTGTCAAAGACTGCTTAGATAATGAGTACACTAGAGCTGAAGGAGTTGCAAATGAAACTTGAAGAGATTCTGAAGAAGGGGTATATACGCCCAAGTGTGTCACCTTGGGGTGCCCCAGTCTTGTTCCTGAAGAAGAAATATGGAACATTAAGATTGTGCATTGATTTCAGACAGTTGAATAAAGTGACTGTTAAAAACAAGTATCCTCTGCCAAGGATTGATGATCTTTTTGATCAATTGAAGAATGCAAAGATATTTTCAAAGATAGATCTCAGGTCAGGATACCATCAGGTAAGGATTAAAGAGGAAGATATCAACAAGACCACCTTCAGGACAAGGTATGGTCATTATGAGTTCACAGTGGTGCCATTTGGGTTGTCAAATGCGCCAATTGTTTTCATGTGCTTAATGAATGGTGTTTTTCGAGAATATTTAGACAAGTTTGTCATTGTCTTTTTGGATAGCATTCTTATATATTCTAAGTCAGAGGAAGAGCATGAACATCACTTGAGGATGGTGTTGCAAGTATTAAGGGAGCATCAATTGAATGCCAAATTGAGCAAGTGCTCATTTTATCATTTTTTTTTATTATTATTTGGGGCATATCATTTCAAATAATGGGATAGCAGTGGAACCTGAGAAGATAGAAGCCATTAGAGATTGGTCAAAGCCAGAGAATGTGACAGAGGTGAGATCATTCATGGGTATTAAAGGCTACTATAGGAGATTTATTGAAGGATTTTCAAAGATTGCACACCCAATCACTTCCTTGCAAAGAAAGGGTGTGAAATTTCAGTGGACATTGGATTGTGAAAAGAGTTTCCAACACTTGAAACAATTATTGACAAGTGCTCCAATACTAAGGATTGCAGACCCAAATGAAGACTTCATTGTATGCATAGATGCATGTAAAGGAAGACTTGGTGGATTCCTCACTCAAAATGGGTTTGTTATATGTTATGAATCAAGGAAGTTGAAGGAGCATGAAAGACACTACACCACTCATGATTTGGAGTTGGCATCCATAGTGCATGCATTGAGGAAATGGAGACACTACCTCATGGGGAAAAGGTTTGAGCTGAGGACAAACCATAATGGTCTGAAATATTTATTTGATCATCCAACTCTAAATGCCAGGAAAACCAGATGGTTATAATTTCCAAGTGAATATGAATTTGATATAAAGCATATCAAGGGGAAAGAGAACAAAGTGGTTGATGCACTCAATAGAAGAGTGCATGAAATGCATGCTACAACCATTAGCATGTACCAATCAGATTTGAAAGACAAAATTTTAGAGGCTTCCAAATTAGATTTGTATTACAAGGAATTAGTGGAAAAATTACAGCAGGGTAATTTGCAACAAACAATTGAAGAATACAAGCTAGATAATGATGAAATTCTCATGTACAGGGGAATAATTTATGTACCAAATTCTCAGGAATTGAAAAATATGATATTGAGGCAAATGCATAACGTACCTTATGCTGGGCACCCAAGATATAAAAAAACTATTGCAACTCTCAAGAGCCAATATTATTGGCCAGGCATGAAGAAAGAGGTTGCTGATTTTATTGCCAGATGTTTGGAATGTCAAAAAGTAAAGGCTGAGCATAGACACCCAACTGGTTTGCTACAGCCATTACGCATTCCTGAGTGGAAATGGGAAGTTGTAACATTGGATTTCATCACCAAACTTCCCAGAACAAACAAGCAACATGATTATGTCATGGTAGTGGTGGATAAGCTTACTAAAGCTGCCCATTTTGTTCCAGTTAAGCTCACTCACAAGGCAACCAACATCGTTGATGTTTATATGAAGGAAATTGCTAGATTACATGGCATACCCAAGACAATTGTGTCTGACAGAGATCCAAAATTTACCTCAAAATTTTGGGAGGGATTATTTAATGGATTTGGAACAAATTTGAATTTTAGTACAACTTATCATCCATAATCAGATGGGCAAATAGAGAGGGTGAATCAATTGATTGAGGATATGTTAAGGATGGATGTGATGGATAAACCATCAAAATGGGAAGACTACCTACACTTGGTAGAGTTTTCTTATAACAATGTGTACCAAGCATCTCTAAAGATGAGCCCATTTGAGGCACTTTATGGAAGAAAGTGAAACACACCAGTAAGTTGGGATAACCCAGTAGATAGAGCATTGGTTGGGCCAGATTTACTCAAGGAAATGGAGGAGCAAATGATAAAAATAAAACAAAATTTAAATGCTTCCCAAGACAGATAGAAAATATATGTTGATAAAGGCAGAACTCACAGGGAATTCAAAGTGGGTGACCATGTATTCTTGAAAGTGAAGGCCAACAAAAGTTCCCTGAAATTGGGAAATTGCTCAAAGTTGGTAGCTCACTATTGTGGGCCGTTTGAAATCCTAGAGATGATTGGTCCAATAGCTTATATGATTGCATTTCCTGCCTCTATGTCTGTTCATAATGTATTCCATGTATCATTACTCAAGAAATATATACCTGATGCTAATCATGTTATTGATTGGAATGTGATACAGGTGATGCAAGAAGGCGCTTTTCAAGTGCATCTGGTATGCATTTTGGATCAGAAAATCAAACAGCTCCAGAATCGAGCCATAGGGCTTGTAAAAATCCAATGGACCTGGCATGGTCCTGAGGACGTTACTTGGGAACATGAGGATGCAATGCAGGCAGAATAACCACATCTTTTTGAGGATTTTTGAAATTGTTTTGTATATGGGTACATGATGCATTGAGGACAGTGCATAAATAAGGGGAGGGTATTGTGATATCCCTAGGCTGAACCCAAACGTAAATGTAAATGCAAATGTATTTAATCTGGTGAGTTGTTTGATATCATATTGTATGCACCTTTCATGGCATAGTGCTCGCATGTACTGCACAGTAAAAGGAGGAAGTGTGCACATTCCAAGATACCGCATGCAACAACATAAGTGTGTGCGATATTGAGGCCATGGAGCCTTTTGTGTATATGTTGCATCTATAGGCTAGTGAGCCAGTTATTATAAGCTAGGATTCTTATGTTTTGATTAGGCTGGAGAGCCTAGATGTTAAAGGCCAGTGCGCCTATGTTTTTATATGTCTCATAATTAATATAAAATACATGGTTGCGTGCAGATCGACCACGATAAAAAAGATGGGGGACTAAACTCCACTGGTTAGAGAAAGGAAGGGGCCTAAAAGTTAAGGAAAAGGGCTAAGCTAGGGATCTTAAGCCAAAAATGAATATTATATTAATATTTCTTAAATCATAAAGCATGGATAATTATTTTATCCTAAGTTCTAAAGTTGGGGACAAGTAGGCCAAAGTATCTCCCAACATGACAAGTGTCAAGTTGGGGACATGCATGCATATTGTTGGGACTTATTTCATTTTCCCATATTTTCCATCATTCTTCCCATCTTTTCTCCTTCCATCATTCAGCCATCCAGTCAATCATCCATGAGCATGCACACACCCATTGATCTATCTTTCATATCTTCATGACTATACCTGAACCTGTATCCATAGCCATTTTGTGTTGGTGTATCTGGTTAGATTGGGAGCTGGACTGGAGAAGTTGTTTGTCAAGCCCATGGGATATTGAAGAGGCAGGTTGTCAAGCCCATGAGAAATTCTCTAGGTGAGAGAATTGATGGGAATTGATTTCCTGAAGGTGCTAAACTGCAGCTACAGTGCTCTGAGACTTCATGTCTGACCTATTGCTGAAGCCCGGAAAGGAAGTGGGGCAACCAAAGGAATGTTGAGAAGAGAAGGGGCACACTTCCTGGGTGGGATAGGCATGTGGGGAATGAGGGACTGTAGGCTGTCAGTTTGAGTTGGCACCTGTGACAAAGTATTTCCTGTTGTCTATGAGCCTTTAGCTTGGTTAGGAATCCCTTTACCCGGGTGGAGTTTAGTCCCAGCTCGGGGGTGACTCACCGTTGAGAGTGATGAACAGTGTGGTCTAAGGATGGGAGGTTCATGGAAGGTCTGCATGCAGTTGGTGACATTATTACCAAGATAAGTGCCAATTGTGTGATAAATTTACATGCTGCACTGATTTATCATATGTGCGGTTATAACTGTGTTTATTTTTATGGGTATTTCCTGTATATGATGCATGTACATGTTTACTGTTATTTTAGTATAAATCGGTGCATTTACAGATTTATTTGGATGTTTACGTTTTATATATATGCTTCCGCAAGAGTTCTGTGTGTATATATTTTTAATTGCATGCAGTTAGAAAAAATTATGTGGCATAGCTCAGTTGGATACTGGGTATGTTACAGTATGTTCCGTAGAGAGAACGAAAGAGTTCTCTGGCGTAGCGTGGCTCGGCATGGGTGGTCGGGGACGTTACAGTATATCTGTTATTTTTCATTGTGTCTCTGTGTTAATTTTATAAATATGTGGTTTCATTTCATTCCGCTCCTAAATCTGGATCACCACGCACACGCATGAAGAGGGGATTCCTCACTATTTAGATATTAACACCTACACACTTAGTCTTGCAGAAAATTAACACACACACAATTATCAGAGGTCTTCAACCAAAAATTCCATGTAACACTCGAAAAAGAGTGATTCCATTAATCAATCATACAATAATGTACATACAAATTACATAAGGTATTTCTTCCTTAACAATCTTTGAAATCCATACCAAAAGAATTTATTTGAAATCCATACCAAAAGAATTGATTTGAAATTCTTAAGGTAGATGGGATATGATGGACAAGGACTAGGAAAGAGAAGACAAGGAATCTTTAGCCCCATTGTAGATGGATTGAGGGTCAAGCGTGAAGGAATGTGTTTCAATGGTAGAAAGGAAAGGGCCAAAAACACCAAGATCATGTTTGTGAAGGAAAAATAAATGGAATAATTGGCCTACTTATCAGAATAAATATGAGCAACAAATGAGGGTGGTAGCACATCACTATTCCATCCTTCTTGTGTAAGATCACATAAGGGAAACAACGAGGAAAGTGAAAAGACTCATCTTTTACTAGCATTAGAAGAAGTGGAAAACAAATCACTTGGAACAATACGAATAATAACAAGAGGTATGCATTAGGTAATCCCCCCCCCACACACCCTCATCCTTATTTATAATTACTATAAAGGGAAATAACATAGTGCTTCCAACTATTGCTACTCAAAGGCATGTTCATTGTATGGGAAGAAAGGCCATCCTGTGGCATCTTGTTGCGAGAAGAAAGCCACATGCCACAATCTAGATTATTTTTAAAGGAGTAATGGAAAGAATACTTCCCCACACCAACCTTGAATTTATAGTCACATGGAGAAAAGGAGTAGTCAAGTAGTCCATCTAGTAGCACCAATAAATTTTTCCACCACTTCAAGTTGAGTGGACATTGGGAAGAAACTTGTTGGTGATTTTATTCAGAGTTTTACTCCAGAAACTAAACAACTAATAGAAAAGTGTGGAAACTGAAGTCTAAACAAGATAAATAGATATATTCCTTGGTTTCCCAAGGTGTATTTTCCCCACTATAATCCCTAGTTTAATTAATTCTTAATGTAGATATAATGTGTGGCTACGACCAAGTGATGTATATGCAAATTGTATTTCCGAATTTTAATAAATAAAATGTGTTTCCAACTGCTAAGGGGACATGGATAGAGACGGGGGATGAATTAATCCACAAGAGAGGGGAGCTTATAGGAAAATGACTAAGAGGGTTCCAAGGGGGAAATACCCATGTCTATTAATCCAACCCACATTCTTGAATTTTATTATCATTATGTATTAAACTCTATTTTTCTGATTGAGTGTCCCCAAGTCCAATCATTGAATGCACATTGTAAGAGGGTGGGTGTGAGAAGTCACATCCCATAGTTACTGGGAGCATGGGGGTTGAGTACAATTATCTTGGGGAAGTGTGTGAGTCAAGCAAGTAATCCAAAGGAGAGAAAATTTGTATGGGTTGTTACAATAGTTTTTAGACAATCAAGTTTTGAGCTTGAATAATAAGCAGAGAGTAGAAAAGAGAGCTTGGAGCTGGAGAAACCTTGGAGGGTTGATTCTAGAGCATGATGGAGTCATTTTGGAGTGTTTTGGAGATGAAAACTGAATATCCAGGTTTCCAGGCCTGAAGACTGAACTCATGTATGAGTTGCATTATAACAACAAGTGTTTTCTTGTATTTGCTGGTAGTTTTCCTAGCAGCGAGTTCCCTTGAGTTCCCAACGAAGAAATTCTTGGTTACCTATATCATAGGGATGCTGATAAATGAATGGGACACCTGAGGGACTGATATCAATGAAGAGGTACATTCCTTGGTTTGGGAGTTCAAGAGGAAGAGAGGTGATGGAAAAATGGGATAGTTTTAGAATAATACCAGTGGGTTGTGGATTTCTAAGCTGTGAGTGGACAGTTAGAGACCACCCTCTTTTGTAGATTACTATCCCCATATCGTGGGTGACTTGTTGTTTATATTTGGAACAACAAGTCTATGGTTGGTTGGAACGTTTTTCCCAAGCAATTGGTTGCACAACTGAAATTAAAAGAAAGTGTTTTATCTGTTTATGTGTTTTATTTATGAGATAAATTGTTGTGCATGAACTGTGTGTATGAGAATGATTTATATGATGTTGTAATTGAGTTTATTAGCTACATTTTATGTCCATTTTAGAATGTTATAGATGCATTTAGTTCATGGTATTAGAATTAGTTAAATCTAGTTAAAATTTGTAGCTGGTAAGATACATGAAATTAATTAGATAGAAGAAAATTCATTTTATGTGTATTTCACATGTAATGGACCTCAACTACGTTGAGGGATATTACATTATGGTATCAAATCGTTTGGTTCAAACTTCAAGGTTGTATAGGCCAAGAATCGATGTGAATTGGGAAAATTCGTTGTGAATTTGGGGAAAAATAGAGAAATTAGAGAGAAATCCCAAATTCGTGGGAAAATTTCAAGTTTTAAATTCCTCAGAGTATTCAAAGAGATGATTTGGGGCATGAATCTATAGGTCCCAGATTTGAATCCAACCTGGAAGGTCAAAAAATCATGTGTCAATGGTCGTTGTCGAACTGGGCAGAGTTTGAAGAATCTATGACCAAGATCACGTCTGATCTCGAGATCAACAACCCCAATTTATTTTAATAAAGTTAAAAATTTCTAAAGTTTTCTGGAGTTAGTAGGGTTAATAAGATCAATGACCAAGATTCATTTTCAGTGGTTGGGAAATTGAAACAGATGGATGATATGGATTCATTTCATCGCTTGGAAGGTTGGAGAAGAATTGATTACCAATATCATTATGAGTAGGAGATCAACAACCCGGATTCACCTTGGTTTTGGTCTAAATTTCTAAGTGTTAAAGTTCACCAACATAAGTCATTGATGTCCAATGGTTGGATTGACGATTTTGGAGAAGAGTTGGGTTTATCCAAAGGAAAATTCTGATCGATAATGGTCAATGTTCAATGATCAATAAAGTGTGGAGAAATATTCATGCGTCGAAAGGAAATATCTGATCGTCGATGGTTGATGGTTGGGGGTTGATTGTTGGATAGTTGGTTGTCATTGATGTCAAAAAGTAGTGGTTGTCATTGATGTCAACAAAAGTGATGGGTGTATTTGGAGAAGTCTCCAAAATAATCCCCTTATGGTTTATCTCTAAGCATGGCCCTCATGAGAAGATGCCTTGAAGAAGTCTACAAGAATCCCTACAGGTGTGGTTATGGAACCCGAAGTTGTTTAAGGAATAAGGACATGAAGGACATTGTAAATGAAAGTAACATACTCATAGATGGATATTCCATGTCATTTCATTTCTGGTTATAGGTGGTACGCCATGTGGTTCCTCACAGTTGAGGAGTTATGAGGTCATGAAGTTGGAAGCCCCAAAGATGGGTTACAAATCCCCTAGTTTGTTACAAGACAAATAATGAAAGGGTTAAGTGGTTGTAACAAGAAACCCCTAAAATAAGGAAATAAGTTACTTAGAAAAGGTATAAATACCCCTCAAGGTGTCTTTCATATACAATTCACACACATCTCTATTGATTATATTTCTTGCGAAGAAATTTTGGTTTATTGGCGAATCTGAGATATCAAGTCTGAGGGTGCGAAGGAAGGTCGAAGGTGAAAGTCTCGGGGTTGAAAAAATGTTAGTAACCCTAGTTTCTGAGGTATATGCAAGTTGCAGGTTAGAAGGGTGTGGATGTACGTGGGATACCATGGAGAAAAGCATAGATATCCATGGGTAGTAGTGGAGAAACTCACAGATCTGTGAAAATCCATTGAAGAAGATGCCATCTCTTGTTTGTTGAAGATGATTTGTAGAGGTTGGTCTGTTGATTTGTGATGATATGCACCAGGTCTTGTTCATAAGTAAAGGTATGAATTTTATATGTTTGGTTGAGACTTGTATTATGGATGGTATGGCACATGCTTGAGGCATGTTTTGGAGGTTCTTTTGGTATATGGTTGCATATGGTTGA
>ML803117.1:71393-108981 GCA_009831015.1 Picea engelmannii
AATGATGTTTCTTCATGGCTTTTTATAGCATAGCATTGGGTGATTATGTAACTCCTTTGAAGTGTGAAAAGGGGCTCTTTAGGGCTTCATTAGGTCTTTGACCAGCCTACCATGCGGATTCAGCTTAGATTTGAGGGTCAAATTGGCTTGGGAGCTGATCCATAAGTGGTTGGGAGGCCGACCAATTCAATAAATGCACCGTTTAGCAGGTGCGCGGGTTTTTGCGCCAACAACCACGCATCGTGCGCGTATGCGCGCATGGTACGTTCCTGTTCCGTGCATGTGCACGCGCACCAAACTTCTGTAAAGCGCCCTTCAATTTTTGGTTACTTTGTATAGTTTTTGACCTTTTTGCAATGCTGTGAAATTAATTCAGTGCCATGAATGACTTCATTACTGTTTGACGATGCTGAGTTCTTGTCGCCATGTGCGGACGAAATTTCAGTGATAACAGATATGAAGCACAATATACTAAGTGTAAGTCAAATGTGTGATCAAGGACACAAAATTTTGTTTGACTCAGAAAAATGTGAGATAAGGAAAGAAGGATGAGGAAAGTTTGTGGCTACAACTATAATAACCCCAAGCAACATATATGTCTTGAATGAAATTGGAAAGGAAATATGTTTCTTAGGAAAGAAAAATGAAAGTTGGCTCTGGCACAAAAGAATGGGTCACATGAACTTTGATAACCTTGTCAAATTTAGTAGAAAGGAAGCAATGAAAGAAATGCCTGAGATTTCAAAGCCAACAAATACTTTATGTGAGCATTGTCTACAAGGAAAAAAAATAGGACCACGTTTAAATCAAAAGAGTACTCCATGAAAAAACCATTGGATATTTTAAACATTGGCCTATGTGAACCTACAAGAACGAAGGTATTAAATGACAAACAATATTGTATGATATTGGTTGATGACTTCACAAGAATGACTGTAGTTTTCTTTCTTAAGAAGAATTTAGAGGCATTCGATCACTTCAATATATACAAAGAGATGGCTGAAACTGAAATGGATTTGAAAATGAAGTGTTTGAGATCAGAAAATGGAGGAGATTTTGCATCAAAGGAATTCATGGATTTCTATGGAGAACATGGAATAAAGAGATAGTTCTCAGCAGCCAAGACCTCATAAAAATGGAGTTGTCTAAAGGAAGAACAAAACAGTGCAGGAAATGGCCAGAACCATATTCAAAGATTCCAAGTTGAGTGAGATATTTTGGGAACAAGAAGTACATACATCAGTTCATATCCTAAACAAAGGAATGGTTAGAAGTAACATTGATAATACTCCCTACAAGTTGTGGAAACGAAGAATGGAAAATGTGAAAAATTTCATAGTATTTGGAAGCAAATGTTATATCAAAAGAGAATATGGCAGGCTTGGAAAATTTGAATCCCGAGTTGATAAGGGCATACTAGTTGGTTGTTCAAGAAAAAGAAAAACATATAAATTCTTCAGTACAAGACTCAACATAATTGTGGAAAACTTTAATGTAACGATTGACGAGACATATGTACGGAAGGGAAAAGAAAGAAGCAAAGATTCATAAGAGCAAGATGACAAGGAAGATCTAAAAGAAGAATAAATAAAAGAAGAAGAAAAAGAATAAGAGTATCCAGAAGCAAAGAAAGAGGAATATGAGCAACAAATACCTCCTAATACACCTAGCCGATGAGTGTAGAAAAATCACCCACTAGAACAGATTATTGGGAATAAAGATGCAAGAGTTGAAACCTGAAGAAGAATACTTTCACTCGAGCAAAGACATATACCATTGTTATCTGCAATTGAACCAAGAAATTTTGAAGAAGGTATATATTTTGAAGAGACCTTTTCCCCAGTTACCAGGAGGGAAGCAATCAGATTGATCTTAGCCTTTGCATGTTCCAAAAGAATCAATATGTATTAGATGGATGTAAAATTAGCCTTTCTAAATGGATAATTAGAAGAGGAAGTCTACATCAAACAACCTGAAGGGTTTATACTATCAAAAAGAGAAGATTATGTTTGCAGGATGAAGAAAGCATTGTATGGACTCAAGTAGGCCCCTAGAGCATTGTATTCAAGGTTGGAAATGTATCTACAACAAAAGGATTCATAAATGGAAATGCAGAAAACAATCTCTACATAAAAGTAGATCGAGATAACATACTGATAATTGAATTTTATGTAGATGATATTATCTTTGGGAGTGACGATGACAGGATGAGTTAGGATTTTGCAAAATACATACATAATGAGTTATAAATGTCTTTTCTCGATGAGTTTACTTTCTTTTATGGATTACATATATGCCAACATGATAAAGGTATTTCCATATCCCAGACTAAGTACATTAGAGAAATGTTAAAGAAGTTTGGAATGGAAGACTGCAAACCAGTAAGTACTCCTATGCAGACGAGTTGCAAGTTGAGCAAGGATGATGAATCTAAGGATGCAGATCAAAGACTCTATAGATTGATGATTGGAAACTTACTCTATGTGACAATCTCAAGACTGGATGTGATGCAAGTAGTTGGAAAGGTTGTGATATTTCAAGCAACACTGAAAGAAACACATGTAATGGAAGTAAAGAGAATATTCAGATATCTCAAAGAAACATAAGATTTTTTATTATGGAATCCAAAAGGGAAAGAAATTTCTTTGGTCGCCTACACATATGCAGATTGGGAAGGTAGCATTGGCAATAGAAAAAGTACAAGTGGAACAAATTTCTACCTAGGTGAGTGTCTGGTATCATGGCTAAGAAAGAAACAATCATTAGTATTTTTTTACACAGTAGAAGCAGAATATATTGCAACAACAACATGTTGCACTCAAGTTCTCTGGATGAAGTAGACCTTGCAGTATATATAGGTTAAATATGACGAGCCTATTTTGATACTATGTGATAACACCAATGATATTAGTATCTCGAAGAATTTATTAATGCATTCCAAGACGAATCACATTCCGATCAAGTTTCACTTTCTACGGGAACATGTTATAGAGAAAAACATCAAGCTAGAGTACATTGGGACAAAAGAGAAGATTGCAGATATCTTCACCAAACCTCTTCCAAGGGAGTGCTTTGAGTATCTTCTACATAAAATTGGAATAAATTCTTCCCCAGAGTGATCCACACGACATCAGGAACAGTAAGACAGGGGAAGAGAAGCAAAAGACATGAAGAATATGAGTAAAGAATATTTTGAATGATTTTCATATACATCAAAGGTTTACATGAGGAAGCACCATGAAGAGAAAGCAAAGACTTATTGGCAGGGGGAGCAATCCCAAGGAGAATTACCCTTTTCCATTCATGTCAAAGGGGGGGAGAGAAAAAAAATGCATGAAAATGGAGAGAAATATCATAAGCATGAAAACAGGGGGAGCATTGGTCACAGAGGGAGTGATAGTCAAAGGAGGAGCATGAGTTTTCCAATGCCATCAGTGTTTCCATCAATGCCAAAGGGGGAGATTGTTGGACAGTTGGTTTTGATTGATGTCAACAAGAAATTATTGTCATTAATGTCAACATAATTGATGGGTGTATTTGGAGAAGTATCCAAATTGGTCCCCTTATAGCGTAGCTCTAAGCATGGCCCTCATGGGAAGACGCATTGAACAAGTCTACAAGAATCCCCAAAGGTGTGGTTATGGAACCGAAATTTGTTTAAGGAATAAGAAAATGAAGGAAAATTTAAATGTAAGTAACACACTCATAGATGTATATTCCTTTTCATTCCATTTACAGTGATAGGTGGTACACCACGTGGTTCCTCGTGGTTGAGGAGTTATGAGGTCATGAATTTGGAATCCCCAAAGATGGGTTACAGAGCCCCTAGTTGGTTACAAGAAAATTAATGAGGGGTTAAGTGGTTGAACAAGAAACCCCTAAAGTAAGGAAATAATTTAATTAGAAAAAGTATAAATACCCCTCAAGGAGTCTTTCATATACAATTCACATACATCTCTATTGATTATCTTTCTTGTGAAGAAATTTTGATTTTTTGGAGAATTTGAGGTAGCAAGTCTGAGGATGCGAAGGAAGGTCAAAGGTGAAAGCCTCAGGGTTGCATAAAATGTGAGTAACCCTAGTTTCTGAGGTATCCATGGGTTTTAGGCTAGAAGGGAACACATGTATGTGGGATGCAGTGGAGAAAAGCACAAATATCCGCAAGTAGTAGTGGAGAAAGTCATGGATCTATGAAAATCCCTTGAAGAAGATGACATCTCTTGTTTGTTGAAGATGATATGTACAGGATGGTGTGTTGGTCTGTGATGATATGCACCAGGTATTTTTCATAAGTAAAGGTATGTATTTTATATGTTTGGTTGAGACTTGTATTATGGATGGTATGGCACATGCTTGAGGCATGTCTTGGAGGTTCTTTTGGTATATGGTTGAGGTCCATGTTTTGGTGTCATTGATACATGCTTGAGACATATCCATGGTACATTGTGTATGGTTTTTATGGTTCATTGTTAGAGGCACAAATTTGTAATAGTGGCATATATTTGAAGCACATCTTATGGTATATGCTATGATGCATGTTTGAGTTACATTCTAGTACATGGTTTGGATATTTGATGTTGATATGGTCTATATGAGTGGATTTGGTTGATATATCAGTGACAGATACAATGAAAGGGATAGTGGAAGGTTACAGGTTGATGCATAGTTGATGATCAGTTACAGGTTGATGTGATAGTGACAGGTTGATGTGACGGTGACAAAGTGACAAGTTGGATGAGGGGTTGATTATCAGAGGCAGTGACAGTATCAATGATAGTGAAATTTTGTTCTACATTTATATTTCAGGGTGGCATGATGGGGCAAGGAAATGGGGACCTAGCCTCCTTTCGGTTGGTGTCGAAGAACTCAGGGAGTTGGATCTTCCTTCAAGTTGGAGCTTGAGAATCAAGGGGTTGTAGCCTCCTTCTAGTTGGAGCCAAATAATTCAAGGATTTGTATCTTCCTTCAAGTTGGAGCTTGTAAATAGGGGGTCTCATCCTCTTTCCAGTTGTAGATGGAGAATTGGGAAGTTGGAGGCTTCCAATGAATGTATTCTTTTGATATATAAAAAAAACATTTTATGGTTTTCTCCCATTTGGGTTTCCATGTAAATTCGAGTGTACTTTGTTTCTGTGGATGTCTATTGTGCTCTTTTGATTTACACTTCTCATGATATATTGATGATATACTGTTGATGAAATTAGTGATTACATATTGTGGTTAAAAGTGATAATAAAGTAACCATATTGATTCACCCCCCTGTTAGTATTCCAATATTGATATATTTAGTGCGATGTTCAAATTCTTCCAAGAGAAACTATCAATGGTTGATGAAGGAAAGAGGAGGGTGATGTGCCATGCCATGTAAACATCCACATGGTATGCCATGTCATCCCATTTGATTCCTCAGGATGATGTGTCATGCCATGTCATCATCTACTTGTCCTACCAAATCAACGTAGTTTCCATGTCAGCAAATAGATGGTTGATCACTGGTGATCAGGGTTCGACGAGATTTGTGGGAAATCTTGGTTTTCCAAGAAAAATGACATATCGTCAATGGCCAATTATAGGGCGTTGGGGTGATTCGTGAGAAATTTTGGTTTGTCGAAGAGAAATGTCTGATCGCCAATGTAGTGTCATAAATCAATGGTCTAGATTGTTTTAAGTTGTTGATCGATGGTGGAAATTGATCTGCAGAGTTTCAAAAAGTTTAATGGATCAATGAATCATATTTCACCCAATTTGAGATCAACAACTCAAATTTTAAGGGGTGATATAATAGTTAAACAATCAATTTTCTACAAATTGTTCGGGTTTTTGAGGGTCATGAACTTGCAAGGCAATTTTGAGGCCCTAAACAACGTTTTTAGGAAATCAAAACCCACGAGAGTAGAGTGTACCAATGTACATTTTTTCTCTGCATCTTAAATAAAAGAACTAAGAGAAAAATAAGTTAATTTGGGTGCAAAACAAAGCTCGTATGAGAAAGTTACAGCTAAAATAGTTAAGGTAAAATTTTGGCACCATATTTCTTCTAGAGAACATAACTCCTTGCTCAAAAGTCCATTTGGGGAACATGAGTAGTATATGGAAATATTATGATCCATAAAAGACAACCATGGATCCAAATTTGGAATATGGGTACCTAAAAATATGCGGGAAGAGAAAGAAGACACTTGTAGAATACAAAGATAAAATGAGAAAAACAGTTTAAACTTCTCCGGACCATAACTTTCAGCTCAGAGAATAATTATTACATGCACATTTCTTGAAGAATTAGAAGTATTGGAGTTATGAAATATGCCTAGGGATATTACATCCATGAGGAAGAGGTCATGGGTCTACATGTCATCATGGGGAATGTTGAGACACATTCTAATGGAAGAAGAGGTGGGCATGAGCCTGTAACTATGAGAAGCTTGTATAGAGAAGTGCAAATCTATAGGGAATATAATGAAAGGATTATGAAGGATGAGGAAGAGATACTTCAAAGTTTGAATATGTTGCACAAGAAAGTAAACAAAGACTCTTGCACCAAGAAAGAAGCTAGTGCTAGAAAATTGACCGCATCCAGATCCCATAGCAAAAGGGATGATCATGGGAATGATAGGAAGTCAAGAAGTATGAGTAGGTTCCATCATTCTCCAAGGCACAACACTAGAATAACTCATGAAAGTTCAGGGCCAGGGAGCACCCTATATAATGTTGGGGATGTGACCAAAATCACTTATATAGAGACTTCCTTCACAAAGGACAAAGAATGAAGGCTGTCCAAAACATTTAGGAGCTAGAAACAGTGGAAGACATTGGAGGAAACATGCCAAGGATTTATGTGGATGTGGACAACAAACAAGTAACATATCAATCAACCATTATTGAAGTGGAAGGTAAGATTCATAACTTGTCCATAGAAATTTTAATTGATTCTAGGGCTAGCCATAGTTACATAAACTCTAACATTGTTGAAATATTTCACTTACAAAGGATTAAGCATAAGAAATCTTGGTTAGTTCAATTAGCCACATGGGCTCAAATGAAAATCAATGAGCTAGTTAAGTATTGTCCGACAGTTATGAATGGAATGAACAAAAAGGTAGATGTTAGAATCATACCATTTGGTTCATATGATTGTCTAATTGGCATGGATAGGTTGGAAAAACAACATGTTGTCCTAGATTGTTACAACAAGACAATCANAGAGAACATAACTCCTTGCTCAAAAGTCCATTTGGGGAACATGAGTAGTATATGGAAATATTATGATCCATAAAAGACAACCATGGATCCAAATTTGGAATATGGGTACCTAAAAATATGCGGGAAGAGAAAGAAGACACTTGTAGAATACAAAGATAAAATGAGAAAAACAGTTTAAACTTCTCCGGACCATAACTTTCAGCTCAGAGAATAATTATTACATGCACATTTCTTGAAGAATTAGAAGTATTGGAGTTATGAAATATGCCTAGGGATATTACATCCATGAGGAAGAGGTCATGGGTCTACATGTCATCATGGGGAATGTTGAGACACATTCTAATGGAAGAAGAGGTGGGCATGAGCCTGTAACTATGAGAAGCTTGTATAGAGAAGTGCAAATCTATAGGGAATATAATGAAAGGATTATGAAGGATGAGGAAGAGATACTTCAAAGTTTGAATATGTTGCACAAGAAAGTAAACAAAGACTCTTGCACCAAGAAAGAAGCTAGTGCTAGAAAATTGACCGCATCCAGATCCCATAGCAAAAGGGATGATCATGGGAATGATAGGAAGTCAAGAAGTATGAGTAGGTTCCATCATTCTCCAAGGCACAACACTAGAATAACTCATGAAAGTTCAGGGCCAGGGAGCACCCTATATAATGTTGGGGATGTGACCAAAATCACTTATATAGAGACTTCCTTCACAAAGGACAAAGAATGAAGGCTGTCCAAAACATTTAGGAGCTAGAAACAGTGGAAGACATTGGAGGAAACATGCCAAGGATTTATGTGGATGTGGACAACAAACAAGTAACATATCAATCAACCATTATTGAAGTGGAAGGTAAGATTCATAACTTGTCCATAGAAATTTTAATTGATTCTAGGGCTAGCCATAGTTACATAAACTCTAACATTGTTGAAATATTTCACTTACAAAGGATTAAGCATAAGAAATCTTGGTTAGTTCAATTAGCCACATGGGCTCAAATGAAAATCAATGAGCTAGTTAAGTATTGTCCGACAGTTATGAATGGAATGAACAAAAAGGTAGATGTTAGAATCATACCATTTGGTTCATATGATTGTCTAATTGGCATGGATAGGTTGGAAAAACAACATGTTGTCCTAGATTGTTACAACAAGACAATCAAATGTCTTGATGAAGAAAGGAAGCAAGAAAAGGTTCAAGGCATTCCAAGAGCTATAGATGTTAGCGATATTTTAGATATGCAATTGAAAAAGAGTTTCAAGAAGGGATGTCATATTTTTTGCAGCCCATATGAAAGAGGCAACCAGAGATAAAGTGGCAAGCATTGAAGACCATCCGGTCTTAAGGAATTTTGAAGATGTTTTTGGGGAAATCCTAGGATTACCACCAAAGGGAGACATTGAATTATCTATTGATTTGGTGCCAGGAGCTTCCCTAGTGTCCAAGACACCATACGGAATGGGAACACTATAACTAAAAGAGTTGTGGATGTAACTAGAAGAGCTTTTGAAGAAAGCGTTTATATTCCCAAGTGTGTCATCTTGGGGTTCCTCTGTTCTTTTTGTGAAAAAGAAAGATGGAACCTTAAGGTTGTGTATTGTTTTATACAGCTAAAAAAGGCTATTACGAGTTATTACCAAAGGGAAGGGGGAATGTAATATCCCCACTATAATACCTAGTTTAATTAATGCTTAATGTAGATATAATGTGTGGCTACGACCAAGTGATGTATATGCGAATTGTATTTCTGAATTTTAATAAATAAAATGTGATGTCAGCTGCGAAGGGGACATGGATAGAGATGGGGGATGAATTAATCCACAAGAGAGCGGAGAGTCTAGGAGAATTCCTAAGAGGGGTCCAAGGGGGAAATATCCATGTCTATTAATCCATCCCACATTCCTAAATTTTATTAGCATTATGTGTTAAACACTATTTTTATGATTGAGTGTCCCCAAAGCTAATCATTGAATTCATGTGAGAGGGTGGGTGTTGGAAGTCACATAACATAGTTATTGGGAGCATAGGGGATGAGTACAATCAACTTGGGGAAGTGTGTGAGTCAAGCAAGAAATCCAAAGGAGAGGAAATCCATATGGGTTGTTACAATAGTTTTTAGACAGTCAAGTTTTGGGCATGAATAGAAAGCAGAGAGCAAAAAAGAGAGCTTGGATCTTAAGCAACCTTGGAGGGAGAATTATGGACCATGTTGGAGCATTTTTTGGATCATTTCAGAGATGAAGAATGAAAAGCCATGTTTTCAAGCCTAAAGAGTGAACTCCTTTGTGAGTTTCATTATAACATCAAGTGTTTGTTGTTTTTTTTGATAGTTTTCCTAGCACCGGGTTCCCTTGAGTTCCCAACAAAGAGATTCCTAGTTACATGTGCCAAAGAGACCTTGATAAATGAATGGGAGGCTTGGGGGACTGATATTAGTGAAGGGGTACATTCCTTATGTTGGATAGGTAGAGAGGAAGAGAGCGGGTGGAAAATCAAGATAGATGTAGGAAAATACCAATGGGTTGTGGGATTTCTGAGCTATGAGTTGACAATGAGAGACCAACCTCTTTTTTCGATTGCTATCCCCAGCTCAGGGGTGACTTGTTGTTGAGATTTGGAACAAAAATTCTATGGTCAAGTGGAACTTCTGTCCCAAGCAGCTGGTTGCACAACTGAAATTAAAATATAAGCATTTTTTATGTTTATGTATTGTATTTATGAGATAAATTGTGGTGCATGAACTCTATGTATGTGAATGATTTATATGTTATTGTAATTGAGTTTATTAGCTACATTTTATGTCTATTTTAGAATGTTATAGATGCATCTATTCCATGGTATTATAATTAGTTAAATTTGGTTGAAATTTGTAGTTGGTAAGATACATGAAATTAATTAGATAGTAGAAAATTCATTTTTATGTGTATTCTGCACATAATGGACCTCAATTGGCTTGGGTGACGTTACATGAGGAGTATAAAGTCTATGTATATTTATAGTAGCACAAGAGGTCAACCTCACAAACCAACCAAGTAGTTGTTCAGTGGAAGAATGATCCATATGGATATCGGTGGCCACCCACCTTTTCCAACTGGTTCAAAACAGTTTTCTGACAATTTTGGCAATTTACTATTTTTAGCAGTTTTAACTTCCGGGGCCATTTTGAGGGCCTAAATGAAGGTTTTTAGGGATAGAGCTCCTAAATGATAGACAAAGGTATATTGAGCCCCTAAAATTAATCTCCTCGATGATACCTTTACAACGGGCTATCACACGCCTAAAATGGAGATCGTATGCAAAAGTTACGACCCTAGGAAGTTGATGTACTAACTTACCCAAACGGGGCCCACATGACTTTTGGCGCTTCATCTCCTAGGGTTAGGTTTTTGGATGTCTAGGGTTTTTGGAATTCTTTCTTATTGTAAAAAGGCTTTTAGAGCCTCATTGTAACTTTCTTCTTGCAAATGCATGCTGTCATCACATCTCTTCTCAGAGATAAGCCGCCACCATTCCAACAAGCTTGTTTCCGCTGCATTTTACAGTTTCAGCTTATTTCGTTATTGAATAGAAAACTAGTTTTACTATATCTCTATTATTTTGAGGCACCTGTAAATAATCTATATTCATTTCATTATTCTCATAAAATCCGGATCAATGGTATCAGAGCGGTCTTCTCCTTGTCGTCTTAATGCATGTCCCCAACGAGGTCAGAGTACAAAGAGTTGGGTCTCAAGCTTGTTTCTCTTGAGGACAGAAGCTCTCGCATGCCCAAGCGACCTCCCATGGAAGGAGAAAATAAATATGATGGGACAGGAGATCCTTTCAAATTGTTGATTGAGGAAGCCCTCACGCAACAGAGGAATGAGATGATGGATAGTTTCACGCAAATCCTTCGGCGACTACCAACAGGCAACCCATCTTCTTCAAATGGAGGTGTCACTTCGATATTCCTATATCTGAAGGTCGGATAGACGCAGATGCCGTAGACAAGTGGTTGAATCTACTAGAAGGGAATTTTTTTGTCCATAACTTTTCGAATAGAGAAAAGATTACTTTTGCACTCCTCAAAGTTGTTCCCCATGTCAAAGATTGGTGGGAAACTTTTTGTGAGCAAAAGGAAACAGAGGAAACCTCATTATTTTCAGTCACGGCCACCTGGGAATCCTTTAGGGATGTTATTAAGGAACAATACTACCCTGTCAAAAGTTATGACGACCTATATACGAAATGGACCACACTGCAGCAAGAAAGAGACCAAGCAGTGCCAGATTTCACAAATATCTTCCATACCTTGTGCACCAAGTTGGGTATCAAATATTCAGAGCGACATATGGTGCTCAAGTATCGCGATGCTTTGCATAGATACATCCAGGTTGAAATGGGATTTTTGGACATCGCATCCTTGGGTGTGGCCTACCGATATGCCGTAAAAATCGAGCAGAAGCTCAAACAAAAGATGTGACAATTTGGGCCTAGGAACACCTCACAACAAAATCCAGGAAAGGGCGGCCCCAACCCACCGAACAAAGGACAGAGAAAAGATGGACAATATCAAGACAACCAGTCCAAGTTGCAAGAAAATAAGGACACCAGAAAGACAAGCCGCAAGAAAAGAAGGACACCAGAAAGACAAAGAAAGATACTGGGAAGTGGTGTGACTTCCATAAGAGCCCTTGGCATAACATTGCTGACTGTCGCTCAAAGCAGTCGCTGGTGGCCGAAGTGAAAGCCTATGAATTAGATGCAGATTCTGACTCTGAGCCAGAACCAGAAAGGGGAAGATGAATCATTGACGCGGAACCGAGTGCCACCGTTTCTACCACCAAGCTCCAGCCTGCTGAACCAGACGAGCCAGAAGATGGAGAGCACCTCTTCCATTCACAGATGTGGGTAAAAGGATCCCCACTGCACTTCATCGTTGATAGCGGTAGCCAAAAGAACCTCATCTTAGCAATGGTCGTCAAGCGGTTGGCCCTGCAAACAACGCCACACCCACAACCCTACACCATTGGATGGCTCCACCAAGGAAGCGATCTCTGCGTCAGCCAACAGTGTCGATTGTCGTACGACATCAAGCCCTTCAAAGATGAGGTATTGTGTGATGTTGCTCCTCTCGAAGTTTGTAATGTTCTTTTAGGCCAACCTTATTTATGGAAATGTCATGTTGTATATGAGTCTAGGCCTCCTAGTGTTATTATTACTTTGAACAGGAAATTGTACAGGATACCCGAGGCAGTCCCACCTAGTGCTATTTCCTCGATCTCTGCTAAGAAATGCAGGAAGGTCATCTCTCAAATGGGGAAGTTTGTCTTCTTCATGATTCGCTCTCAGAATAAGCAAAAGATCATAGCCACATCCAGGGTCTCTGCGACCGATCTCTCCACACAGAAGAAGAAAGTATATAAGGCTGTGGAAGAATACTCAGATATCTTCTCCTCACCTACAGGGGTACCTCTGCACTTCTAGGTCAAGAACCCCATCGATCTGAACCCCGACACATCACTACCAATGGGCCAGTCTATCACCGCTCTTTGTTAGAGAATGAGGAGATCAAGCGACAGATCCAAGAACTGCTCCACAAGGGGCACATCCACCCCAACTCATCACCTTGCGGGAGCCCAATCATGTTGGTATAGAAGAAAGATGGAACCTGGAAACTCTGTATTGATTACCGAGCTTTGAATAAAATCACAGTCAGAAACCGGTACCCAATTCCCCGAATCGATGACCTCCTTAATCAAGTCACGGGGGCCAAATACTTCAGTAAGATTGATCTGAAGTCTGGCTACCACCAGGTCTCGATAGAACAAAAAAATGTATGGAAGACTGCCTTCAAGTCAAAGGAAGGCCTTTTTGAATGGTTGGTCATGCCCTTTGGTTTGACAAATGCTCCAACCACTTTCATGAGGATGATGGACGATATCCTGTGACCATTCACCAATACTTTTGTAGTGGTGTATCTAGATGACATTCTAATTTACAACAAGACTTGGGTCAAACACTTGCAACGTATTTAGCAGGTTTTGCACACCCTTCGACAGCACAAGCTATACACCAACTTGGAAAATTTCTCCTTCGGCATGGACAGGGTCCATTACCTGGGCTACATCATTGATCAGCATGGCATACATGTGGATCCAGCCAAGATCTAAGTCATCTGTGACTGGCCAGCCCCAACAACATTCATTGAGCTTCGGAGCTTCTTGGGCCTTTCCAATTTCTACCGCAGGTTCGTGTTGGGATTCTCCCATATTACATGGGCCCTCGGCCAAATAAACAGGGGTGGTGGTAAGGAAAAATTTGCGTGGGGCCGGTCCCAACAACAAGCATTCGATGATTTGAAGCATCGCTTGTGCTCAGCCCCAATACTTTCACTACCAGACCTACAACATCCCTTTGAGATCGAGACAAATGCTTCAGACTATGCTGTGCTCACTCAGCACAACCACCCCGTAGCCTATCATAGTGAGACATTGTCAGATATTGTCCGTAAGTACCCTACTTACGACAAATAAATGTACTCCATTGTGCAAGCATGCCGCCAGTGGAGACATTACATTCTTGGGAAGGAGACAGTCACCCACACTGATCATAAGCCACTGCAGTTCATGCAGACACAGGGAAAAATTCCAATGA
Source organism: Picea engelmannii (assembly GCA_009831015.1). Taxonomy (NCBI): domain Eukaryota; kingdom Viridiplantae; phylum Streptophyta; class Pinopsida; order Pinales; family Pinaceae; genus Picea; species Picea engelmannii. Next base: position 85,229 of record ML803117.1, read on the forward strand.
ACGCCATCAAAATTGGTCCACATACTTGCAACATTTCCACCTCAACATCAAGTATAAAACAGGAAGCACCAATCACGTCGCCGATTGCCTTAGCAGACCGCCAGTCGTAGCACTCACCATGATGCTAGACTCTTGCGGCCATGAGACATCTGGATGGACCCAACTCTATGAGACAAATCCCGACGTCGCCACCACCTACCAAATGTTGGGTGAAAATGCAGTTGTCGATTATTTCCATATTCAGGATGGGTTGTTGTGTCGTCTGGGCCATATCTGTGTTCCATCAAGTGAGTGAGTGAAGTTGATCTGGGAAGCCCACTACAGTCGGGTGGCGGGACACTTTAGTGTTGAAAAGACAGTGGCGATGCTACAAAAACATTTCTACTGGCCAAAACTTCGACAAGAGGTCAGCAAGTATATCAGGTCCTGCACTGCCTAGGCTATTGCCAAACCGACCACTAAGAAACAGGGCCTGTACACCCCTCTTCCTACTCCTGACAGGCCATGGGAATCCATCTCAATGGACTACATGTCGGGCCTCCCGTCCACCAAGCGGGGAAATGACTGTGTTTTTGTGGTTGTTAATCGCTTTTCTAAGATGGTGATTATGGTTGCCTACAAGAAGAGCATCACAGCAGAGGCCACTGCCAAGATATTCTTTGAACAAGTCTGGGTACATTTTGGAATCCCACAAACCATTGTCTCAGATCAGGATAGTCGATTTCTCAACACATTCTGGTCGAGCCTCTGGTCACTGCTAGACACCAAGCTCACCAAATCCACAACCTTCCACCCCCAAACAGATGGCCAAACCGAGGTTGTAAATCGAATGATTGTGCATATCCTTCGCATGTATAATTCAAATCACCCTCGCACATGGGATGAGAGCCTTCCCTATGTCCAACATAGCTACAACCGAGCCCTGCATAGCTCAACCGACCACAACCCCTTTCAAGTGGGGTTGGGATTCCAACCATTGGGTCCCATAGATGTTGCACTTCCCCTTGCGGTCACCTCAACCGACTCATCTCCTGCTCCAACTGAAGCTAACAAAGCCACTTGGTTCATTGAGAAGATCTAGCACATCCGCCAACATGTTTAGGATATTATACAGAAGTCCAATGACAAGTACAAACAACACCATGATCAACATCAGGTGCCACATAAGTTTCAGGTGGGTGACAAAGTTTGCTTGCACTTGCAGAAAGAACGCCTTACAGGACCCCATTGGAAGCTTCACTCACTCTGTTATGGGCCATACACTATCACCAAGGTCACGGGGGATAATGATTTTGAGCTCAACATTCCTCCTTTCCTTGGCCTGCACCCAGTGTTCAACGTGGATCTCCTTCGCCCTTATTTCCCACCATTATTGGACACCTCAGAAGTAGCAGAACAACTGACACCAACGGAGCTCAACCCCGACTGCATACAACAGGAATCCAAGGATCATATTGTGGATAGACAGATCAAGGGCACTCGACAACAAAGGATCCATCTTTATTGAGTTGTCACAGCAGGGCAGCTCCTGCACCAAGGCAAGTGGCTCACCCCGGGCCAAATTCAACGGAAATTTCCTCATCTAATGGGGGACCTCAATGCAATGGAGACCATTGCTTCCTAAGGAGGGAGGATTGATCCAGATGGATATTGGTGGCCATCCACCTTTTCCAACTGGCTCAAAACAATTTTCTGACAATTTTGGCAATTTACTATTTTTAGTAGTTTTAACTTCCGAGGCCATTTTGAGGGCCTAAATGAAGGTTTTTTTGGAATCGAGCTCCTTAATGATAGTCGAAGGAATGATTGATCCCCCAAAATGAATCTCCTCGACGATACCTTTCCAATGGGCTATCACATGCCTAAAACAAAGATCGTATGCAAAAGTTACGACCCCGGGAAGTTGATGTACTAACTTACCCAAACGGGGCCCACATGACTTTTGGCGCTTCATCTCCTAGGGTTAGGTTTTTGGATGTCTAGGGTTTTTGTAATTCTTTCTTATTGTAAAAAGGCCTTCAGAGCCTCATTGTAACTTTCTTCTTGCGAATGCGCGCTGCCGTCACATCTCTTCTCAGAGATAAGCCGCCACCATTCCAGCAAGCTTGTTTCCGCTGCATTTTATAGTTTCAACTTATTTCGTTATTGAATAGAAAACCAATTTTACTGTATCTCTGTTATTTTGTGTTAAGCACCTGTTAATAATCTGTATTCATTTTGTTCTGCTCATAAAATCCGGATCAGAGCATGTGAGAGAAGAGAAGGATCTGAAGCAGGGATTGATGTTTCATTCATTTCAATCTAGTTGAATAATGACTCACCAACATGTGAACCAACTTACCATTCATCAAGTCTCCTATAGCCTACATGTAGGGGAATTTAAGACTACATTCATTGCATTTGATTCCTTTCCAATGGTGATAGAAAGTGCAAGAGTGATGCACTTACATGTTGCTTGAATAGAGGTATACTTGGCTCTCATTGAATGCTAAGATGGACCATCTCAAACTTTGAGAATGAAAGAGACTTGGATGCTAAAGATGGGAATGAATTTTGAGTGAAGAGTTTGGATATGAAGATTTATCAGAGCTTAGAGTTAGTTCATATAATTCTACACTATGAGATCAAGCGAGACAAGAACCAGAGCCAAATCAATATCCAGACTTAGATCTAGTAGTCAGATCCATGAGCTAGAGCCAGATTTAGAGTTATAGCCAGGAGATAGAGTTTAGAGACCAAAAAACCTCTCAATGGGGAGGTGTGATCCAAAATGGATTTGAACACAAGTGAATGGTTTTAAGACTCAATACCTATGAGTGCAATTCAACAACTAATGAAAGTTAGATAAAAACTGAAAAAAGGTCAACGCAAATTTTAGAGACTAAAGAAAATAAAGAGGTGAAAAAAGTAAAAAATTAAATGAAAAATAAAAATAAAATAGGAGAGAGTTGAGAATGAGAAATGAAAGGACAAGGATTATTGTCCTTCCCATTACCCCCATATTTGCCTATATTTTCAAGTAACTTGAATATAAAATGGATTTTTTCTTTTGTTAGCGAAGAGAGAGGATGCATAGAGAGCTACAAGCTGCATTGTAACTAGAGATTGTCAAAATGAAAAATGAGAAACCAATCAAACCTCATTCTTGTTCCTATTCATATTTAATTGTTTCCTAGTTATGTTAATGGTGATAATTCATTCACATATGTAGTTTGAATATTTTCTTTCCTCGTATCATTCTTTGTTAGCAATTGAATATTATCAACAACTCTTTATTCCCCACCATTCATTTTATTTTGAGATCAAAAATATATGTTGATGCCATTATTTGGCTATTTCATTATTCTAACTAATTTCCAATTCTATCAAGCACATGACTATTGAATACCCATACACAATGAATCGGTGGTTTTCCCATGGTTGTACACATTTATGTGAGAGACGGGGAAGTTGTATGAAGGCTTGTTCACCCTTGAGAGGTTGTACACTAATCTCTAGCTACTCTTTGAGTCCATACACGAGTCGTATGACCATATGTGTTCTTGAGGTGTCTCCCTCATTCTTGAAGGCATTGGATTGGTGGATGGGTGTTGTTTCCAGATGTGGGATGATTTTAATTCATGCCATTTAAAAAATGGTTATTTTCAGTTGGATTGTTATTTTTGGAATAGTATTGATGTGAAGAGGTTTGTCTTCTTCTCATATTATGGGATAGTTTTATCTTATATATAATTGGAAACTATCTCTTATCCTTTGGTATGCATTTCAATTAAGACCATCTCTCATATGGTTAAATAATAACCCATTACATACATATGGGTTAAGGAATGGAACACCGTGTGTGTTTTAATGAATGGTATTTAATTTTTTTATTGGAGCATGTTTTTTTAATGAGTAAAAAAACATGAAATTCTAGATATTACAAGTATATGCCCAATTTGGCATTTAAACTAGCAAGCACCTAACTCTACATTGAATAGTATTTCTCTTGAAGGAGTGGTATTCATTTTGATAATTGGATGATAACCATAAATCTTCTTTTAGTTGGTTGATGAGAATCTTTAGTATTGAGTTTGTATACTATTTAAAATTTCCTCTTCTTATATCTACATCGACATTCATTAAACCCAATAGCACTTGAATAGCTCATCGACATTTATTAAACCCAATAGCACTTGAATAGCTCACCTCATGTGGAAGAAATTTTGGTGGATGATGCTTAACCACAATAGGCTTCATCAATAGCTAGAACCATTGGATGGGTGGTCTTTCTCAAAGCATTAGACATTTGGGAAGCCTATAATTCATCACAAGAAACTACAATCAAAATGAATACACACATAGAACCATGACCATGTCTCAATCTTGATCTCCTTGATAGATTCAATCAAGTAGTATATTCATGTGCAAAGGATTTGCATGGAAACAGAGTTCTCAATGACAAAGTAATTGTAGAGTCCTAGTTGTTATTGGCATTGTCAACTAATTTCTTATGTGTAGGTTACACCAAAGAACTGCATTGACAACAAAGGCCTTGTAGCTATTCTAAAGAGATAGATCTTTTCATAAGACCGTGAACAAAGACTAGCGTTCATTTCCATAGAGAATTCATGTTGGTGAAGCAAGTGGGATATAAGTCCCTCATTTATGTATCAATTAGTGGAATAATCAAGGAATGGTGAAAGAAGCAGAGTTGTGGTTTTGAACCTTGAAAATCTTGTTGGACATTTTGATCATGTTAAAAATACTACAGCTAGATAACAAGTAGCTAGCACTTTTACTTTCATTTCATTTATAAATATTAGTGTATAGCTAAGTAATCCATAATTTCAATGTTGTTTTATTTGCAAATATAGTTGAATAGGTAAACAACTAGTAGTTTTAAGTTTCCTTCTATTTGTAGATATGGTTAGAAATTAAATGATTTATAATCCAAATGAATATTTTAGTTATTCTTTTTTTTTTTTTTTTTTTTGTATATATGAGTNAGTATGTTTAATGTGTGGAATATAAGTAGTGTTGATGTTCATCATGCACATTTGTGCTTTTTATTTCTTTTTATGCAAGCTATGACATGTTTTTTGTATTCCCTAATATGGTATGTGAGACTTATATAGCTTGCATCTTTGAAGTATTTCATATCTTGGTTTGATTTTTATATAATAGGTTCAAGGATTTTAATTAATAATTATTGCTTTGACAACTATAAGTGTTGAAGGACAATTGCTTTCTTTCCTCTTAACTTCCGAGGGGTCTTGTGAATACATTTTCCATAGTAACAAGTTATAGTGTTTGTAGTTAAGATGAGGAAGTTGTTAACAAGAACTGACTCATAGTCACCATTTCATTTATATGGAACTTTAATGTAAGTTGTTTTAAATTGCTTTGAAAAAGTACAACTTTTTAATACAATAATTGTTATCATTATTTGTTTTAAATTATTTTGTTGCATCTTTTCAATATTGATATATTTAGCAATACATGTGATAGTGATATTATGCATTGACATACAAACATAAAATTTTCAATACAATATTAATGTGCTAAATATATTCCTATATATGGACACATTAATATTATTAATGTGGTTGTTTCTAGTATATATATATATATATATATATATATATATATATATATATATATATATATATATATATATATATATATATATATATATATATATATATATATATATATATATATATATATATATATATATATATATGACTCTAGATGTGAGATATATGAAATTGTAAGCATTTGCAAATTAAACTGCAAAAAATAAAAAATAATTCAAGTCAACAAATGCCATTAGCTAAGACTCTAATTCTTCGAGATGAGACCCTCATATTGTACCCACACTTATGAGACTTTGAGATGAGATTCCAACTCTAAATATAAGAATAGACTATGCCCACAATGGGTTTTTGGGCTTGCTAGAAAAAACCCATCTTGATTGCAGCTCACATCATGCAAATTACAATCCAGCGGTGTGTAAGTTGAAGCTTCGAGCTAAAAGTTGAGAATCACATCATGCAAATTGCAATTCAAGATGTGCACTTACAGCTAGGATGTTACACCTTGCATGCCCACACCCATGGGCCATTTGTAAGCTATATAAAATACCAACCTTTGGGGAAAGAGTACTCAAATTGAAGGGTCTTTTTGTTGTCCAATAGAAATAGTAGAAGTGACTTTTCTTGTTTGTCTTAGTGAAATAAAGATGTTTTGTTTGATTTTGAGAGTTTTTATGTAGTTTCTTTTGTGCTGGTAGTAGAGAACATTGAAACCTAAAGGTAAAACATGTCATCATTAAAGGGTAAGACAAGAGTGCTTATCCTAATTGTTGAAGGTTTTAAATGAAATCTTCTTGGAAGCACATGACCTAATTTGAGAGATTCCCCACAAAAATCAGAAAGTGATGGTGAAGATAGTAGAGCACATGTGCTACTACTACCTATCTGAAGATTTGAAATCTAGTTACCTTGGGACTGTTGTGACCATTGGTTAAGCTACCTTTATAATAAAAGTATCAATGTATGATTATATTTATGTTCTTAACATCGCTATAAGTTCTGCAATACTTGTTTTTATTAATTTTATAAGTTCTGCAATACTTGTTTTTATTAATTTCCTTGGGTTTTGGAGCTTCTTTATGGTTTGGATGTGTACTCTCGACATCTCCACGTTCACAACAAAAACTTCAATATTTTCAATATGAATGGTGCCATGCGGAGGTCTGTATAATTTCCACAAACAGCTTCTCTCACAGGTGGGGCGTCGTCTAAATGTATTGCAATTATTCCTTTCATGAAACCACCGTAGACTATGAAACCTTTATAATCACATCCCGTCTCCATTCCCACCTGTCAGACCTCATATGTAACTTTCGCTGCCTGTAAAATGTGCGATGCCAGATGGAATAAGCCCAACAGCCTTTCTGCAGTACAGCATATATTTTTCTTCCGGAAAACGTAATACATTAAACTTTGTCGTAATACACTAAATGTGAGCTTTTATTTAGGGTCGTAATACATTAAACTTTGTCATTTTTCTTAAAACTTAAAATTTGTTTGAGTAAATTCACGTAATTATATGAAATTATTTTATTTTATGCATTGCATTTTTTAAGTTTATAAGTTCAAATCACAAGATTCTTCACCTTATTTGGCTTCATAATGAGGCAAGGGTATTCTATTTACATTTCATAATGCTAATCTTCTATGTTTCAATTTCAAAAAGTTAACAAATTACTTAAACATTTAATTCCAAATTGAAATGTTTAAGATTGTTATAACATTAATCGACCTTTCTAGCACTATCTTTAAACAAGTAGTAATTATCATTCTAGTGTTAAGGAGTAATGCTCGTCTTTCAACACGGTGGTGAAGGAAATCAAATGTGGCACTATGCCATGACATTTGCACTAATTTTACCACTATATTTTAGCTTCAGAAAACTTAACAAATTACTTATGCATTTAATGCTAGAAAGTAATGCCTGAGATTTTTTTTTTAGCATTAATGGACCTGTTTAGTGTTATCTTTAAATAGGTAGTAATATTCATCCTTAACATGGAAGTGAAGGATATCAAATGTGATATATTTGTTTTCTTCTACCACAACCTTTGCATCACTTTTTCCATGACATTTGATTTATACAATGTTGTGGATATTCTACTAGAACAATTCGCAATAATTTGCATAATGTATCTTACAATATTTTGAAATATTTTATTATGTAATTTATTATCTTAGATCTTGTATTTAATATTACTAGCATAATACTAAAAATTATAGAAATACCTGGAACCAAAATGAAAGAAACAAGCAAATGAACACAAGATGTGACCTAGGAAACTCAATATAGTAGAAAACCTAGCAAGAAGGTGAGCCTGTTATCTACTCTCTTTTTCTCAGCCATGAAATACAAGTACAAAGAAAGGGATACTAACTATCGAGCTTCCATGGACACTGTGTCCTAAATGGATACTACAAAATATTCTATGTCATATGGTATGCTTCAATATCCCACTAAAGATGCTTTGCTCAATTATGGAACAAATAATACCAAAATAATGGATCCCCTTCTCTTCACAGTGCCCTAGTTTAACATAGCTTGATAATCATCTAGGGTTAAGGTTAGGGTTATGCATGCCTTAACTCTCAATTAGTATTAGGATTTTGGACCCTCTATAATACTCTTGAAAGTCCACATGTGACTAGCCCCACCTATTTGAGTAATGGAGGTTGACATGGCATCCACTCAGTACCATGGTGGTCAACAGGGTAGGTCAACTTGTGCAAGGAAAACTTCCACATATGAACTCTGATTGAGGTGTTTTTTTCCATGTTGGAAATAATTATGTGTGTATAAAAATGTTGAGATATACGATTGAAAGGTTTTTACCCCAAAAGATGTCATTTGATGCCTCAAACAAGCTATGGAAGTTTTCATACCCCAAATTACTAGACTAGGACCCACCCCTAAAATGGGCCTTGCATGACAATTGCTCCAATTTTTTCACCCATAATGTACCAAGATAAATCAAATATTCTATAATAATCCATTTTAGATCATACTTCCCCATTTAGGGAAGCTTTTGGACCCCAAAATATTTTACTTAGTGAGGTAAGGAATTTTCCCCTCTACCTTCTCCTTGGAGTACCATTTGGCCTTGCCTGGAAGTTTCCCTTTCAACCCAACCTACTAGATTTCATGCTACCCATGTCTAGTAGTTATAGACTTCTTATGCAAAACTATATCTTCTACCAACTCAGCGTGAGAATTTTGTCGTAAGTCCTATATGGTAGGTAGGACCCACTCATCAGTTTCTTGATCCAACATGAAAGGCTCATAGAGTTTTAGATTTTAAACACATTCACTACTGAGTAAATGCAAATATATGGGAGTAGAATGATTCTATATGAATCATCACCCACCTTCTCCACTACTTCAAAAGGACCATATCACAAATACTTGATCTTCTTACCACTAACCATGGCCTTATGGCCTTTGTTTTCTCAAATGCAACCAAAGTTTATCTCCCACCTTGAATGTTTTCTCAATTATATATTGATCATGCTGAGACATGTAATTTTATTGTGGTTTCTCCAATGTCTCATATACTTGCAAATAGATCTTTCAAATATTTTCATGTGATGTCTTTCGTCACTCCTTGTTGTCCATATACAACATCTAAGCATGATAGTGGAAAATACCCAAAGAAAGTTTGGAAAGGGAACTTACTTAGAGAAGTGTGGACTGCTTAATTATAAGAGTGTTGAATATAAATCAAATTTCCATCCTAGGTCTTTGGATTCTTTTGATTTTAACCCCCCAAAAGATGAACCAATGTCCTAACGACTACTTCTTTTTTCCCATCTTTTTGTGGATCGAAAGTTATATATCTCCTCAACTTAGTGTCCATATTCTCCCAAAATGTAGTCCAAATGGAACTTAGAAATATAGTTTCTCTATACGAGATGATGCTCCTTGGTATCCCAAAGTACACACAAACCTTTTCAAACAACATGTTTTCTACTTATTTTCCTTTGATGGTCTTTTTTCAAGCCACAACAATGAACATATTGTTGAACCTATCAACTACCACAGATATATAATCATATCCCTTCCTGGTTGTTGGAAAACCTCCCACAAAATCCATGGAGATGTTATCCTAGGGTCCAGTGGGTGCAGGTAAGCGATGTTATAATACTTTTTTTTTGTTACTAGGATTGCTTGTATAATAAAGTATGCATATTGTAATAAATAGAGCTACATATTCTTGCATTATAGGCCAACACATATATCTCTATAAGTTGGCAATTGTCTTCCCAAGACCAAAATTTCTTGCATCCTTGGAGGTGTGAGCCTCTCTAATAAGATGCAATCTATACCTTTAGGAACAAAAAGATTGTCTAGCTTGTAAAGAAGCCCATTCTAGAGATGATAGCTAGCCTTTTTGTCACCTTCTTCGACTGAATTTGGCCCTATAGCTATTGAAACACCTCTTTAAATTAGTTGTAATTTGTGTATGCCTCTTTGTATGAATCATGGGTAAAAGGTTCTATGTGCATTAAATTCTCAAAGTTGCAATCTTGGATGTGGGTGTCCTTGAAAGAATTTCTACCAACTTATTAGTGTTCCCCTTATTATATTTGATGACTAGATAAAACTGTTGCAAAATCCCCATCCACTTGTAGTGTGTTGAATCTTACTCTAGACCTACAAGTATTGCAATGGTTGGTGACTAGTGTGGATGATGGTTTCCTTTCCCATTAGATAGTGCTTCCACTTCTTAATAGTTTAAACCAGGGCATAGAGTTATTTATCATACATACGGTAGTTCAAAACTCTACCATGAAACATTTCAAAATGATAGCATACTATCATACCTCCCTACATCAAGACCTCTCCCATAGCATATCCACTTTCATTTGTCTCCACTTCGAAAGGATTATGCAAATTAACCAATGCAAGAACTAGTGCTTGATTGATCTTCCATTTAAGTTCATCTAAAGATTTCTCTTGATTCTTCCCCCACTGGAAACTCTTATATTTAGTTGTTATGACATGAAGTGGTGTAGTTATAGATTAAAATGATGCTATAAACTTCCATAGGTATTGCACTTCCCCAACAAAGATATTAATTCCAATGACATTAGTACGAATGAGCTACTTGAGGATGGCCTCCATCTTCATGGGATCTATCTTGAGTTCCCCTCCACCAATCACATACCCCAATTACACCAATGATTACTAAGAAAAAGCACATTTCATAAGGTTAGCATGTAGCTAATTTGTTTTTAGAGTCTCTAACACCTACATGAGATGTGATATATGTTCTTCATAGGTAGAGATATAAACCAATATATCATGTAAGTATACTATCATGAATGAATCTAGAAAGGGATGAAATACATCATTCAACAAATGAATAAATGTAGCTTGTGCATTACATAAACCAAAAGGCATTACCAACCATTTATATAGACCTTTCCTTGTCTTCAAGGTGGTATTATAGGTGTATTTTTCATTAATTCATACCTAGTGGTATCCCAATTTGAGATCCAAGTTCGTGAAATATTTGACATGTTGCAATTGTTCTAATAAATCATCAATCCTAAATAGATGGTATCGATTCTCGAGGGTGATCTTGTTAAAATCTTCATACCCAATACAAATTATCCAAGTCCCATCCTTATTGGATATTATGATGATAGGTGACCCACAAGGAGAGGTGCCTATTCCAATTACTCCCTGCTCCAGTAGCTACTGCAACTAGTTATCCAGTAGGATGGACAATATGTATATCCCAATATTTGGCAATGGGGAGTCAAGAAATAAATTTATCTCATGTTCCACTTCCCTCTTAGGTAGTAACCCTTTAGTCTTCTAAAAAACGTTTTTGTATTCCTACAAAAACTTTTAAATACTTGACATGCTGCAATTGGTCTAATAAATCATCAATCCTAAATAGAGGGTAGCGATTCTCGAGGGTGTTCTTGTTAAAATCTTCGTACCCGATACACATTCTCCAAGTCCCATCCTTATTGGATATTATGATGATAGGTGACCCACAAGGGGAGGTGCTTATTCCAATTACTCCCTGCTCCAGTAGCTACTGCAACTAGTTATCCAATAGGATGGACAATATGTACATCCCAATATTTGGCAATGGGGAGTTAAGCAATAAATTTATCTCATGCTCCACTTCCCTCTTAGGTACTAACCCTTTAGGCTTATAAAAAACTTTTTTGTATTCCTACAACAACTCCTCTAACTAATATTTCTTATCTTTAGTAGACTAGCAGTCACAATAGTCGATTGTATGGTCAATTCAAAGTCAGATGGTATTAGATTGGTGGTCAAAACTAGTGATAGAATCTTGAGCATCACAAGATTCTATCCAATCATATTCATGGATCTATAACCGTTTTGGGTGCCACAAATTAGGGTTTTACATGTAGAATATGCCTATAAATATATGGAATTATGTAATATGGTATAAATCTCTTGTTACTACTTGGTAGAGAGACTGTGTTGATCATGAAGAGGAAGCCAAAATGGTTGTAGAGTTTTTCTTGTAATTAATAAAGAGAGTAGGATGATGAATTGGTATTAGGTGTGGACCAAGCTTAGTCATGTAACTCTTTATTCAGTGAATGAATAAGACAAAAAGGAGCGGGAGTTTCTCAAGCATTGTTAATGGTTTTCCCGATTAAGGGTTTCGAGTGTAAATTTCTATGTATTATATGTGATTTTCATGGTTTAATTTTTTTTTTGATTATGTCTTCTCTCTCCTATTTGGTTTATATTTCCCTACATTTGGTATCATAGCAAGATTGAGCAGATCTTGGATCTAATTATATATGAATAAGAGCATGTCTTGGATTTAGGGGGGCTCCTTTTTCATTAAGGGTTCAATTTGTTCTTGTGTAAGTGCTAAACCTAGGTCTAGTGAGAGTTGTAAGGTAGTGATGTGTGCTTGAAATAATGAAAATTAGTTCTAGGATTGAGATTGAGAAGTTTAATGGCCATAATTTTGAGTTGTGGAAGATTAAAATGGAATACCTCCTTGTAGATTCAGAACTGTGGGTCAATTTGGATCTTGGAACAATTGTGATAGTAATTTCAAAGGAATATTGCGAGAAACTCGATAGGAAGGAAAGGAGTACTATTTGACTTTCTCTTCCAAATTTGGTATGGTTGAATGTCTCAAATGAAGACATTGCAAAGAAACCGTGGGATAAATTGGGGAACTTGTACTAGCCGAAATCCTTGGTAAAAAAGTTGTTTCTTTAAAATAAATTGTATATTTTGAGGATGAGTGATGGTATCTCAGTAACAGAGCACCTTAATGGATTCAATATTGTGATAAGTTAGTTCTTGGTAGGGATGATTTTAAGGATGGAAATTTATATTAAAATGTAAAAACCTGGGCTAATGTTACTAGTCCTTAATATGCAAAATGTAAAATGTTTGGCAATAGTTATGTAAAAATATTCAAAAATCTAAAGATTTTATATAGTTTCTATAAAATTTTGGCTATTTTTAAAGTAAAATAATTTTATTCTATGGAATTTGGGCAAATCGATTTTAGAAAAAATGGAAATTGGCGAATCGGTTTTTGGGAAAAACCATGAAAAAATAGCCCATTTGTGAAATTTAGCCCCTAAAATCATCTATGGTTCTTGGTTGTGGATATTACAATCACTAAGGGGGATAAATTTATCAATATATTGTGCTCTTTTCCATATTCATGGGATAGCCTAGTCATGGCTATTAGGAGTAATAAAAAAACCATATTAACACTTGAAGATGTGGTTTCATATCTGTTATCAAATAAAAGGAGGTGGAAGAACATGGAAGGATTGACCAAGGATTGCTTGATGGTGAGAGGTTGACCAATTGATAGAGGAAAATGTAAATTATTTGGTAGAAGGACAAGGTCTAAGGGTAGATCTAAATCTCCAGTTTAGACGAAGAGAAAATGTTGGAAGTCCGGTAAAGATGGGAATTACAAAAGGGACTGAAAGGAGAAAGCAACTAAGAAAATTCAAGGATTTGATAAGAAAAAGTTGAATAAAAGAAAGACTTATCCAGACAAAGGAGGGGACATGTATTTGTAATCGAACAATAGATATCCAGTTCATGATGATTGGTTGGTCGACTCAAGTGCATCTTTTCATACGAAACCTCACGCAAAATGGTTATGTAAATATCATAATTATGAAGGAGGAGATGTATTCTTGGGAGATGACTTGACAACCAAGATTTTTGGATGAGGTAGACTCTAATTGACGATAAAATATTGGAGGAGGAGAACCCTTCCAAGTGTGCTACATACTCCAGGTTTGGAAAAAAGAATAACATCTATCATCAAAATGAGTGATGTAGGTGTGCACATTGTATTTGACAAGGATTAATGCAAATTTGTCCATGGAGTGATAGTATTGATGAGAGGAGTTCAGATTGGAACCCTATACAATAGTATACCTATTATTGAGACCAACTCGATTTTTCCTTGTCAAATCGAACCAACCATGCTATGGAACCAAAGGATGGGACATATTGGGGAAAGGGTCTTTGAGCTATCCACAACAAAGGTATGGTTGAAGGTTTCCTTGATTTTTCTTTAGAAGTTGATTTCTATCAACATTGCATCTATGGCAAACAAAATCGTGTGAGGTTCCCATCTACAGCTAAAAGAGAAAAAGCGATTTTGGAATATACATAGTGATGTGTATGGGAATGTACTAGTTCCATCGATAGGAGGATCTCTATATTATGTGTCCTTCATAGATGATTTATCTAGAAAGACATGGTTATATTTCATAGGAAACAAATATGAGGTTTTTGGTAAGTTCAAAGAGTTTAAATATCTTGTGGAAATCTAGAAAGATAAGAAGATCAAGGTGATGAGAACTGCAAATGGAGGTGAATTCTATGGTAAGAAGTTTGAGGAGTTCTACAAGAAATATAGAGTATCACACCAAAGTACCACTATTTACACCCCTCAACAAAATGGAGTTGTTGAAAAAATGAACAGGAAATTGATGGAAAAGGAAAGGAGCATGCTCAGTGGTGCTAGGCTAGCACAAGAATTCTAGGTAGAGGTAGTCGACATTGCTCACTATCTAGTAAATGGATCTCCTTCAACATTGCTAGTTGATATGACTCCACATGAGGTATGTTTTGGAAAGAATCCTTCTTTCTCACATAACATATTTTTTGGTTGTGATGCATGTTGGTTGTGGAGCCTGATTATCTTTTTGATTGAGAGGTCTCTGTTTTTAGCCATGTTTATACCCCATGAAGACTTTACACCATGGAAGAATGTACACTCCTCTACGCGGGTGAGTGCAGGGGGGGCTTGCCCCTCCTGTGGGCTTCGGGGGAAAGCGGGCCCCTGACGGGGGTTTGGGGGATAACGTTCCCCGAAGGAAAAATTGCCTTGTAAATGTATATTGTAATTTTACAGTAAATATGGACCATTCATTATAAGGTCACAGATATGATGATAGAAGTTATGTTAGGTTTTTTTTCCCTAGAAGGAAACCCTCTTTTATGAGGGAAATGTATTGCGACTATGTATCATGGAGAATATTGTATTCTAAGAGAGGAGACCGTGAGAGAAAGAAGAGGAAGTTACATTGGGTGTGTTGTAGGTTGTATCCCTTCATTTGTTGGATAATAATAAAGGAAGGACCTGGCAATTTCTCTAGTGGATGTATCCCACACTAGGTGAACCACATATATCTGTGTCTTTATTGTATTGTGTATCTTCCATGTTTTGTTTTATTTTATTGCTCTGCGATCCTGTTTTTCTAACAATTCATTTGTGTATGTTCCCAAGGAAAAGAGGAACAAGCTGGACAATAAGGTAGTCAAGTGTATTTTCATTGGTTACAAGGATGAAATGAAAGCATATAAACTGTGGGATCTGGTGATGAGGAAAACAATTTATAGTCGAGATGTGATATTTAGGGAACTCAAAAGTACTTCCTAGAATGAAGAGGCTCAAATGGAGAAAGAACCAAAGAAATTGGTGTTTGAGCTGAGGAACAAGGAACATGATTCAAACAAGTCAGCTAAATCAGATGAAGAAGTGGAACTATATACTTTAGGTGTAAGGGGGTCTATACAAGTACAAAAACAAGATAAAATGTATATTCCACATTATTTCCATTCTACATTTGTGTTATCTACCACTGATGATGAGCCCATGTTAGTTACGGAGGAAATTGAATCGACAAAGGATAGACTTTGGAAGGAGGAAATGGTTGAAGAAATGAAACCTTTTCATAAGAATGAGACATGGTATTTGGTCAAGATACTTAATGGAAGTAAAGTTATCGGTAGCTAGTGGGTGTTCAATAATAATTTGAACACAGTAGGTCAAGTCAAGAAGTACAAAGCTCGACTGATAGAGAAAGTTTATTCCCAATTTGAGGGAGTCCTCTATGGTGAGATTTTATATCCTATTGAAAAACTAACTTCCATTAGAGTGATAATGTCTCTGACTCTAACATTTGATCTTGAGATAGAGAAATTGGATGTGAAGATAGTGTTCCTACATGGGGACCTGGAAGAAAAAATCTACATGAAACAACATAAAGGATTTGTAGTAAAGGGAAACAAAGAGATAGTGTGAAAGATGAAGAGATCCCTTTATGGTATAAAGAAATCACCAAGGAAGTGGTACCAAAATTTTGACACTTCCATAATTGGATTGGGATTTGTGAGAAGTAAGTCTTATCACTTTGTGTATTCCAAGAAATAAGGTGGTCATTTCATATATGTAGTGTTGTATGTCAATGACATGTTCCTGCTTGGAAACAACGTGGATGCAATAAACAAGGTGAAGATGCAACTATCCTCCAAGTTTGACATGAAGTATGTGAGTGTTTATAACTTCATTATGGGAATGGATATTAAGAGAGATCAGGTAGTTAGAAAATTTTGGTAAAATCAAATGAAGTACATTGAAACAATATTAAAATGTTTCAACATGTAGTAGTGCAAACCTGTCAAGGTATCTATTCATGTATGGCTAAGAATATTTTTTGAACAATGCCCCAAGACATAAGAATAAATAGAGGAAAATGTGTGTGTTCCCTATGCTAGTGTTGCTTGTATCTTGATGTATGTAATGGTTTGCACTTGACCAGATATTCCCCATGCAGTGGGAGTATTGAGAAGGTACATGTTGACTCCCGAGAAAGAGCACTAGATTATTTTCAAGAGAGTGTTCAAGTACTTGCATGGCATAATGAAGTATGCAATTTGTTACCAAGGGAAACCTGAAACTGACAAGGAAATGAATGTACATGGCTTTTTCGATGTTGACTAGGATAGAGATATTGATTGAAGTAGGTATACCAACAAATATTCATTTAGCATGTGCAATGGAGAAATTAGTTGGATGAGTAAGAGATAGGTGATAGTATCCTTGTTGACAATAGAAGTTGAATAAATTGCAACCACCCATGAAAGAAAGCAATTAGTTTGGTTGCATAGATTGTATCCAGGGATTGGGTTTGAACAACAAGCTATGAGGATAAATTGCGATAATCATAGTTAAATTTTCTTGGAAAAGAACCCAACTTACCATTCTAGGATGAAGCATATTGATGTACAATACCATTTTGTGAGAGACATGGTGGAAAACAAAAAATTGTTGCTAGAGAAGGTAGATTCTTTGAAAACAATTGTAGACTCTTTGACCAAGTCTATGAGTGCTAAGAACTTATCTTGGTGAAGAGAGGAAATGGGCATCTTTGCCCTAGGTTAATGAATGAATGTTCAGTTTCTCTTGTTTCCACAAAGAAGAAAACAAGTGGGACAATGTTGGGTTGTTATATTCTTTGCAATGGAAATTCAATCAACTGACTAACTAGTCAATGATGAATGATTGGGTGATTAATCAACTAAACGATTAAGTCAAGTTGAAGGTCAAAAGGTTATCCGACTGGATGGTCGATTGGTAGTTGACTCGATCTCGAATGGATATGACTAGAAGTCAACAGGTTATTCTACTAGAGGTTGATGTGGTTGACTGTATGGTCAATTCATATCCAACTGGTATTTGACTAGTGGTCGAAACCAAGGATAGAATCCCAAGAATCACATGATTGTATCTAATCACATTCATGGATCTGTAACCATTTTGGGTGCCATGAAATAGGTTTTTACATGGAGAATATGCCTATAAATATGGAATTATGTAATACTATCTAAAGCTCTTATTATTACTTGGTAGAGAGAGTGCATTGATCTTGAAGAGGAAGCCAAAATGGTTGTAGAGTTGTTCTTTCAATTAAGAAAGAGAGTAGGATGACGAATTGGTCTTAGGTGTTGAGCAAGGTTAGTCATGTAACTCTTTATTTGGTGAATTAATAAGACAACAAGGAGCAAGAGTCACTCAAGAATTGTTGGTTTTCTTGGTTAAGGGTTTCCAGGGTAAATATTTGTGTATTGTATGTGATTTTCATGGTTTACTTTATGTTTTAATTTTGTTCTCTCTCTTGTGTGATTTAGATTTCCCTACACATATACATGTAGGGGATTCCAAAAACTACACCACTCAAATCAAGTGGTACTATATCGACCTCCACTTCCTCAATATAGTCTTCACTTATAGAAACTTTGATATTACAATGTTTAGTGACCTTTTGAATCCTTATTTACCCATGAAAATGGATATGGGTTAGGATGATCATGAACTTCCAATCCAATCTTGCTGACACATCTTTATCTATGAGGTTGTAATGTGAACTGGAATCGAATAAATAATCCACATTTGTCTTATTGACCTAGATCTTAATCTAGAAGAGTTTAGACATCACCTTCTCTTCTTTGTGATGAAGGCTACTCATGTTCACCTTCTTCTACACTGTAGTGCAAAATATATTTTCATTTACATATGAGTTTCTCTCTACCTAGTTCCTTGAACCCATGGATAGAAGGTTATTATTCTTGGTATCCTTATTATTATTCGTTGGACTCATCTTTGGATGTAACTTCCAACACTTATCGTTAGTGTGACCATTGATATTACAATGGTTGCAATGGTTCTTTGGATCCTTGGACTAATGTGCAATGGTTGTTATATTATTTTCCTTTCCTTTCCACTTCTTCTTCCTCCCCTCCTTGGAACAATCTTGTTGGTATTTATGTTTGGAACCACTTGGATGACCTTTCATATTTCTTATATTCTCCAGGTATTTTTCTTTCACATAGGCCTCATCAATTGTATTAGATACTAGCACAACCATATCATTAAATATGGTTGATATATGCCGATAGGAAAGATAAAAAAATGACAATTAATATTAAAAAAAAATCATAAAAACAAAATTTAGACCTAAAATTTTTGAAATATTAAAACAAACCTAAAAATTAAACACTTAAACAGAAAACATTAAATCTGAAAATTTGAACCCAGTGGTAATTTTAACCTAAAAAATTGAAACATTAAAACTTTTGAACGTTTATTTTGAATGAATTGGTTAAGACTGGCATGAAATATCCTTTGAACGTCTGTTTTGTTCATAGTTTGTAGCTTGCTTTGAAAATAAATTAATTAAATTTAATATGAACATTGAAATAATATATTTAAAAAAAAAAAAAAAAAATGAAGCGCACAAATATGTCGAGTGATGGTAACACCCTACACACAAATATTTCGAGTGATGGTAACACCTACACAGTAAATAAAAATTGTCGTGGAGTATTTAAAGAAAAAAAAAACAAGGCTATCAAATCTAAAGTAGATAGCTTAAATCAATTTTCAATTGACATATGGATATATTGGATCAAAATCAAAACTCAAGCAACCGATCAATCAAAATAAAAAATTTAAAAATATATCATTACTGATACATATAATGGCCATGGCCTTGATTCAAGTTTCATTTTATAAGAGAAAACAAATGACAATAGATATTAATTGTTTTTCTTTATCTAACTAAATTGTTCAACAAACATTCATACCAATGGCCTTGTTTACATAGTTGAGCAACAGAAAGAACCAAAAAAACAAAAGACACACCCAAGCCCAAGTTTTATAGCCACGACCATCGTCGATCAACATTAAAATGTCTGGTTGTGTGTCTCTTCCATGCATTAGCCATGTATAAAACTTTGTTTCTTCATAGAGTATGGAAATAGAAGAACACATATTAGCCACTTATTAAACTACAGGTTTCACCATTGCTTTTTCATAGAGTATGGAAATAGAAGAACACATATGGTTCTTATATAAATATAGCTTAAGGTCACATCATTAACAAAGAGAGTGATATATTAACAAAGAAACATGATTAGGGTTACGATTACCATTAGGGTTTAGGACGCTTGTAGATATTTTTTAAATATGACTACGAGAAACCTTGATAGCAGTAGAAAACATAATGTGCAATCGTCATATCTGGCAAAGAGCCCCACCCTAAATATAAAATGTCAGATCTGGAAAAGAGCCCCACCTAAATATAAAATGTTAATTGATCTGAGATTGAATCCAAATATGAAATTATATGAAAACTTAATGTGCATTAGTCAGATCTGGCAAAGAGCCCAACCCTAAATATAAAATGTTAATTGATCTGAGAATGAATCCAAATATGAAATTATGTGAGAGAAATATTCGTTCAATGCATTTCTAAGTAAATTGATTTCAAAAATTAATGAAATTATATGAATCCAAATATGAAATTATGTGAGAGAAATATTCGTTCAATGCATTTCTAAGTAAATTGATTTCAAAAATTAATAGTGGGTCTCCTGTATAATGAGAAATCCAAACCAAAATTTTTCCCAAACCAAATATTTGATAACCTGTTTGTGTTGCACGATTATGCTACTCTTCTATGCTGTTACCTTCGTCCAACTTCGCATATGGTTAGAAATGAAGAGGGAAGAAATACGAACTTCTTGGAAGTGCTCAATCTAAAATGAGCGGAAATTAAAAAATAATGCATGCACAAAGTGAGCGCTAAATGTAAAATGAGCGGAAGTAAAAAGACAATAACTCTCCATATACTCACAATGCGAGCAGTAGAAACATAGGTTGGTATGTGTAGGCATGCACCAAGTAAAAATGCATTGAGAGAAGGTGGAGTACTCACCCACGGTGTGGTGGCATGTAGAGCTAGCAAGTAAAAACACACGCAGCTAGTAAATAAGGTGGACCACTCACCTACGAAGCCCCACTCAAAGAATAATGGACACCTGATGGCATGCAGAGCTAGCATGTAAAAACACACGCTCGTAAATAAGAAGTTGGAGCACTCACCTGTGGATCCCAACTTACAGACGAATAGACACCTTGTAAAATGATCAGGCCATGCGAGGGTTCAGACTCCATAAAAAATGAATGCCTCCCTCCAATATGATACGTGCCTTCACTTGAGGTAGTTCCTGCTAATTATTCAAACATGGCTTACATATATATTGATCATGGTTAATCATATAAACGTGGCAATTATATGACCTTATAGTGATTTCTTAATATAATTAGGTAAATGTGAAAAAGTAAATAGGTTAACGGATGCATTTAGAAATGCAAGGAAGTTATGATCAATAAGTCTCATTCATTGTTGGGAGGACGACTAATAATATGCCAACATCTTCAATTAATAACCATCATATTAGGATTTAGTATTAAAAGATCATTAATTGTGCCCATCTCCAATAGGTGTACGCCTATCGGCATAATAAAAAACATCAATTTCTCCACAAGTGACTATGTAGACCGCCCATATACTTGTGGAGTACATATTTATTCTTAGGAGATATACCCAACATAATTACCTGCTTCTAAAGTCGATGGTGTACTCTTGCACACTTTTCCCTTGCCTCTTCTTGAAGTGATGCCAATGGATTCATTAAACCTATGTATACACAATAGGGTACAAATGGGAGTTTACTAGAATTTTGAATGCCTCCCACTTAGTTACCATGGGATCACCCTCCAACCTAAGTGTCTATGTTTGGCTTTCCCACAAGGTTAGGGAATGGCCCTCTAGTTCAAGTCGGGAAAATGAAATACTTTACTCATCTTCTATATTATGGACACTAAAATAAAGTTCTAACTATTTCAACTAATTATTAAACTTAATAACATAAATATCACTTTCATAGGGTTTGATGTCCACTTGCACTTCCATTTTAAATATAAGGGATGACACTATAAATTGATTTCTCTTTCAATGGATCTTTTTCTAGGTATGCATTATCTCTCAATTTTTCATTCGATCCAACTTTTGATTTGGATGCACCAACCTTCCTAAAATATCTAAACGTGTTCTCCTAATTCACCATGAGTAGGGCCATGTTGTGAGATATATTAGTGACTTGTTCTTCCAGCTTCAAAAATCTCTCCTTTCCCTCATCTCGATGGTTGTTACAACTGGAATCATTTGAAATGGCTAGGCTTTTAATAATTCCTTCTTAATCCAACTCCTAGATCCTACAACCTCCCGCAAAACCCCAAAGAACATTTCTATGATACCAATATGTGAATTTTTGTGGATATTCCACTAGAAAAAAATGTCACAATATATCTTATAATATTCTAAAATATTTTATTATGTAGTTTAATACCTTAGATATTAGAGTTAATATTACTAGTGTAATGCTAAACATTATGGAAATAACTGAAATTGAAATAAAATAAATAATAAATTGAACACAGCATATTCACAAATGAACACAACATGTGACCTCGAAAACCCAATATTGGATAAAACACAACCAGAAGGAGAGGCCTATCCTATAATCTATTTTTCTCATTTATGAAATGCAAGTCCAGAGAAAGGGGCACTCATTATCGAGTTTCCATGGACACCATGGCTATAAATGGCTACTATAAAATATTCTACCTCCTTTATTATGATTCAATATCCCACTCCTTGATGCTCTGCTCAACTGTTGAACAATAATGATACCAAAAGAACAAAACCCCTTCCCTTCCTAGCAGCCCGTATTTAACATAATTTGGTAGTCATATGGGGTTAGAGTTAGGTTTTTTTCATGCCTCAAACATTAATTAGTGTTACAGTATTGCACCCTCTATAAAGTTATTGAAAATCAACACATGATTATCCCCACTTGTGTGAGTAATGGGGGATGAAGTGGCATCCTCTCGGTACCATGGTGGTCAATAGGGTAGGCTAACTTGTGGGAGTCATAACTTCCACATATGAACTCTGATTGAAATGATGTTTTCACCATTGGAAATATTTTAGTTTGTAAAATAGTGTCAAGAGATAATATTTCAAATTGTCATTGTTGATACTAAGAGGGGGGTGAATCAGTATCAAGTACAATTTAAAACCTTTTTCAACTTATACTTAAACCATTCAATTATATCCAATGAGAAATGAAAAATAGTATAAGATTTACACCAATACACCACAATACACCATGCACAATATATGAGAAATAATCAATAGTTTTTGTTCAAGGGAAGTAATGACTTCCAAAGGTAGCTACAAATTCCAAATGTAAAGGGAGGGATAAACCTCCAAGAGGAAGATACAATCCTCTAATATCAAGAGAGATTTGAACTCTCTATCCTTGCCCCTTCCTTCCACCCAAGAATATATGAGAGATAATAAAACTTTACATTAAATCATCACCATCAACCAATCATCACATAGAACCTGATAATGCTTTCTGAGACTTCTTCAATTTCTAAAATTATTCAATTCTTGGAGTACTTTGATCCTATAGATAATGTTACTCAATGTATTCTCTGAAACTCCTCTAATTTTCACTCCTTGAATCCTCCCCAAAAACAGGTTATAGAAAGAATGGTAGACCTTATTCAATTCTGGTCTGTTCAGAAGACCCAACTTGTATAGCATGCCCCGTGCTCAATATTTAAAATCTGATTCTGAAACTCTTACACACGAAACTACAGTCCGTACTATTTCCAATGGAAGTGGTCCCACTTCATTTGGAGTCTGTATGAAAAATTTATGACTGCTTTACCTAGAACACCTGTTTATTGACTAGTTTCAGGACTGGTCACAAACCCTATATTCCACAAAGTGTATCTCCATAATTATAGTGAATCAAGATCTGTACTTTTTACCAGATGTACCTTGATATGTCTTCTCAATACCATAGTGATTTCACCATCTGAATCGTTCTAGAAAAAAAGTTATAGCAAAAATGGTAAGATGACCTGAAAATAACATACCTTAGAACACATCACCAAAATACTTCATCCTCCCTTGAAA
>ML803117.1:117512-140116 GCA_009831015.1 Picea engelmannii
ACCTCCAAGATGAAAGGCCTGCAGTTGTCCTAGGTCCCATGGTAGAAGACAGAGATGATTCATCCCCTCCCTTCTACACCTCCCTGAACATACATGACAAAGTACTGCATAACTGCCTTATGGACTCAGGGGCCTCCCACAACATCATGCCCAAAGCTGTCATGGAGGAATTAGGACTGGAAATCACCCGAGCCTATCATGACCTCTATTCGTTTGACTCCAAGAGGGTTCAATGTTTGGGAGTAATTAAGGACCTAGCAGTTTCTTTGTTTCAGCTACCCATGAAAAGTATGGTCATGGATATTGTGGTAGCTGACGTCCCCCCTAAGTTTGGCATGCTGTTGTCAAGATCCCGGATAAAGAGACTGGGGGGAACCTTGCAGATGGACCTCACATATGCCACTGTTCCAGTCTTTGGGGGGGAACATAGAATATTATACAGAGAAGCCCAGCTAGCTTACATCGTTAGTGACGAGGCCAACCCTACCAATCATCCCATCTATGCCTTGGACACTGATTTAGGCTCCAGTTTACTGCAGCTCATAGAGACTCCCGAGCCCCCTTTGCAGATCAGAAAGCAGTCCATCCTCAATCAGGAGGCCTCCCCTCCAACCTCCTCTGTTTGGAAGATGTTCTTTGATGGAGCTTCCTCCAGTATGGGTGCCGGTGCCGGAGTGATATTTATATCACCTTGTCATGAGACCGTCTCTCTGTCATACAGGCTGGAATTCGAGGTCACCAATAATGTGGCAGAGTATGAAGCTCTAGTTCTGGGATTAAGGGCTGCAAAAGAAATGGAAATCAAGGAGGTGGCTGTGTTTGGTGATGCAGAACTGATTGTCCAGCAGGTAAAAAATGTTTATCAGACTAAGCATCCTCGGCTCAGGAATTACAGGAACGAGGTATGGGATCTTGTTGAGGATTCCTTCCTGGACTTTAACATTTCCTACATTCCAAGGGAGGAAAATGCCTCGGCCGACTATTTAGCTTTCACAGCTAGTGTGCTCAAAGTTCCTGCGCTGCCCACTGCCAGGACCGATGTGGAAATAAAATACAGACCTTCTATACCAGACAATGTCAAACATTGGAGGGTGTTTGGAGACGATCAAGAAATTGAGAAATTTCTCCAGTCCATTGATGACTTTTCCACAATGCGCATAGATGAAGATCCTGAAGAGGAAGACGACCATCACCCTGAGGAATTTGTGAATAGGATTGCCGATCACCAGATCATTCAGCTACCGAGCAATCACATTCCAAGAGGACTGATCCCGTTAGAGAGATTGTTCGACGGGAATGATGTGGCAGTAAAGGGTAAGGTTTCGGGTGATGACGATGACATAGATGAATGCAACATAGGCACACCCGAGGAACCAAAGTTTGTCAAGCTGTTAAGAAGTTTGACCGAGGGGCAGAGGATCGAATATATCAAGTTGCTGAGGGAGTTTGCTGATGTGTTTGCATGGACCTACAAAGACCTCAAAACGTATGACACATCAGTCATCGAGCATAAGATCCCGTTGAAAGAGGATGCTAAGCCATTTAAGCAGAAGCTGAGACAGATAAACCCCATGCTGCTACTGGTCATGGAGAAGGAAGTGAAGAAGTTGTTGGATGCCTAGATCATCGTCCCCTTGAGATACTCTGAATGGGTGGCCAATTTGGTCCCAGTAAGGAAGAAGAGTGGAGAAATCAGACTCTGTGTCGATTTCAAGAACCTGAACAGAAGTTCAAGGAAGGACAATTACCCCCTGCCCAACATGGAACACATTTTACAGAGGGTTACTGGCGCATCTAGGATGTCCATGATTGATGGATTCTCTGGATATAATCAAATATCAGTCATGCCTGAGGACAGAGAAAAAACAACATTCACCACTCCTTGGGGCACATTCATGTATGCCAAAATGCCCTTTGGGTTGATGAATGCAGGAGCAACGTTTTAGCGAGCCATGGACATAGCCTTCGTTGGGGAGAAGGACCAGTTTGTGGTGATATATCTGGATGACATCACAGTCTTCTCTAAGACTGATAAAGAACACTGTTGTCACTTGAAAAGAGTCTTCCTAAAATGTCGGAGGTATGGCCTATCATTAAATCCCAAGAAGTCATTGTTTGCTATGCAAGAAGGGAAGCTATTAGGTCACATAGTGTCAGCAGAAGGAGTAAGGATTGACCCCAGCAGGGTGGAGGCGATTCAGGCCTTGTCTCTCCCCCGGTCTAAGAAGGAAGTTCAGGCATTTCTGGGGAAGATAAACTTTCTGAGGAGATTCGTCTCAAATTTTGCTGAGCTGGTGAAACACATCACAACCATGCTCAGGAAGGGCCATGAAATAAAATGGACTGCTGAACCTAGGGAATCTTTTGCGCAGATAAAGAAAGCATTGACTGAGGCACCTGTGCTGATCAGTCCTGATTATTCTAAAGATTTCCTGATTTTCCCATTTGCTTCTGATGACTCAATAACAACAGTCCTATTGCAGAGAAATGATCAAGGGCGAGAGCAGCCAATTGCCTTCTTCATCAAGGCACTGAGAGATGCTGAGCTAAAATATGAGATCATGGAAAAGCAGGCCTATGCTTTGGTGAAAGCTCTCAAAGCTTTCAGGATCTATGTCTTGCACTCGAAGATTATTGCATATGTCCCTTCTGCTTCTGTGAAGGACATTCTTATACAGCCTGACATAGATGGGAAGAGGGGCAAATGGATAGCTAAGATCCTGGAATTCGACCTAGAAATTAAGCCCACCAAATTGATAAAGGGGCAAGGCTTGGCCAAGTTGTTGGCTGAATCCAATTACAAAGCTTTGGAGATTAATTGCATCAATGAGCAAGCTGAGTCATCTAGCAGTAATTCCCAGGTCACCATACCACTAGCAGCCTGTCCCTGGTACAGGGACATCTTGTACTTTCTGCAGGAATTAAATCCCCCTGATGGGCTGGGAAAGAGTAGGGCCAGAGCTTTGAAGCTCAAAGCGGTCAAATACTGCCTCATTGATCGAGCCTTGTATTGGAGGGACCCTCTGGGGATATTACTAAGATGTCTGGACCCATTGCAAGCACAAAAAGTGATGTTCGACTTTCATAGCAGTCTCTGCGGAGGCCATCATTTTTGGAAGACCACGGCCCACAAGATCCTCCGGGCTGGGTATTACTGGCCTACTTTGTTTACTGATGTCTGCAGGGAAGTCAAGGCTTGCATCAAATGCCAGAAATTCTCAGGTAAAAAACAACTCAAATCTTTGCCATTAAAGCCTGTAGTAGTTTCTGTACCCTTTCAGCAGTGGGGATTGGATTTCATCGGAGAGATTCATCCTCCCTCAAGTGGCCAGCACAGATGGATCCTCATTGCAACTGATTATTTCACCAAATGGATAGAGGCTGTCCCCACTAGGAGCATTTCTCACAAAGTAATCATCAGCTTCTTGGAAGACATCATAGCCAGATTTGGTTACCCAAGCAGAATTGTCACTGACAATGCCTCCCCCTTCAGGTCTGAGCCTCTGATCAAATTTTGTGAACAATTCGGGATTTCGCTGGTCCACTCCACTCCATACTATCCTCAGGGAAACGGACTAGCAGAGTCCTCCAATAAAAGCTTGATCAAGCTTATCAAAAAGCTTCTGGAAGACAACCAGAAGGCCTGGGAATGAAAGCTCAAATTCGCTCTCTGGGCCGATCAGGTGACAACCAAGAAGTCCCTGGGTCTCTCACCTTTCCAGCTGGTTTATGGGATAGAGGCTGTTTTCCCCACTCAGCTTGCCTTGCCCGTGGCAAATTTCCTCCAGGTCCTTGAAGGAGAGCCTAATCATGTACTCAGGAGGATTCATCAGATGGTGGAAGTGCAACAGATTAGAGAACAGGTCCTTGACAGAGCTTACAATCATCAGCAGAAGATCAAGCGGGCTTTTGACAGGAAGAGCAAAAAGAAGGAATTTGAACAGGGCGATCTGGTACTCAAGTGGGATGCACCCAGGCAGGAAAAGGGCAAACACAGTAAATTTGATGCCCTCTGGTTCGGGCCTTTCAAGATCTTCGAAGTGTTTTCAAACAACACTTACAGGTTGCAGGACCTGGAAGGCAATGAAGTGTTCAGTGGCCCAGTCAATGGGATTTTCTTAAAAAAATGTTTTCTGTGAGCCCCAATCGGCTCTTTTTGGTTTTGTTTTGTAAATATTGTTTCTGTTTTTGTTTTTCGGATTAATAAATGACTCCATAGCCCAACAGCAAAGGCACTAAGTCTGCAAAGAATTATTAGAGCATCACAGGGACGACTCTATCCCCCATGGAGCCAAATGTTAGTGATATTTCCTGCTAAGGGGTTGAATTGCAAAAGAGTGGGTCAAAACCCACTTATCCTAAGTTTTGGGTGCAAGCACATTTGCATTAAACATGGGTCACTTTTGGATGGCTGGATTTTGTGCGCCTAGATCGACGGCGCACAGCAAATTCCGGACCCCCCTTGCCTTTCGATCTTTAAGCGGGGGGGGGGTCCGGAATCGGGGGCGCACCTCTCCAACGGTCCAGATGAGTGTGCCCGGATCAACGGCGATGAAGACCATTCCGGACCCCCCCCGCCTTTCTACCTTTAAGCAGAGGGGGGGGGTCCGGAATCGGGGGCACACCTTTCCGACGGCCACGATCGAAGAGCCCGGATCAACGTCTCAGGCACAGCCCCGACTTTCTCAGTTGTCCTGTCTTTAACCCCGTGTGGGCCCCTCTCCCATCGTGACACCTTCCTTTCCATCTCTCCCTTGCTGTCGAGTGTCATCCATCTGCCTCCCCATCTTCGCCCAGGTGGCCCATCCTCCATCTCACTATCCACCCACCACCTGTCGCGTGTCCCGCTCCTTTTCCACGTCAACCTCTCACCAAAAAGCGAGTCCACTATCCCTCGTCTTCCTCCTCTTCCGCCTGTTTTATTCCACCCTGTGCCCTCCTTTGTCACTCTTCCCGCGCCACGCCATTCCCTTCACAACCTTGTAATCCGACGCCATCACTCCTATCATTCACCCCATTCTCCATGTTGGCCTTCCATGCCTGTCCCTCAAGATATTCAGTTATTCCAGGTGGCAACGTGAGGGGTCTTCCATATCCCGAAGTGCTGAGTTGGTCGGGCCATTCTCAATCCCAAGAAGCAGTTATTGAAGCGGTTGGCGGTGGTTAGACATCGTCTCCGCCATAATGGGAGAGTCCTGCATTGGATTAAAGGCATGTCGATTCGCCGAATAAACTGTCAGAAGATCGATCACGTCTGCCATAAGTTGCATGACCATTCAGAGATTACAGCCCCGTATTGTCAGAAGCCATGCAGACGCAAAGCCTTCAATGCAATTTTTTGGTTCCGCTGCTGTTGTTGTTTTGAGTATATGTAGGCATTTTTGCCATTTTTGTATCTATCGATGGTTGAGCTGAGCTCCCGGTTGTAAATCTTTGATGAAGCACTGATACTCTGGTTATGTATGCACTCTTGAGACTTCTTGCCTAATGAATGCCAGTCTCTTTTACATCTTTGTTCCACTGTGTTAGAATCGCTCGGAATTGGAGGATCCAGTCGAGCTATATCTGTTATAGGATGATGTTGGTAGGATCATTGTAGCAGTTATAATATTTCTGACCAGTTCCTGTGATTTGCCTATCGCTGAGTGACTTGGAATTGAAGGATCCAGTCGAGTCCTCCTCAGCCTCTTGAGACCCTGAATCCAAGAAGATCTTGCTCAGTGTCTTTCTTCTGCAAATAGATGTAAGCCTGTTGCCCAAGGCTGTTTGTTCATTTTCTCACTAAGTCTTCCACCTGCTCACCCTTTTATCAACCCACTGGCTGAAGTTGGATCAAGACCTCCTTTGTCACCATATGTACCAGACTCAGTCCCTGAGTTAGAGTGATATCTCCTCGAGTTTCCCTCCATTCGGTCACCCCTTCAAAACAAATCGTGACATTAAACTGATGGGTGTCGAGCTCTGCTCCTGCAAGCAATCCAGGAGTGACTTCCGGCTCCAACAGATCTCATCATGAAATCCTTTGTGTATCTCTCTTTTGGCACGAACTAAGAGAGGAGATATAATAAGATTATTTTCAGCACGAACTGAGAGCGGAGATATAAGAAGATTATTTTCGACATGAACTGAGAGTGGAGATATAATAAAGAAGTGCATAGAGATATCGTGTATATCCAATAAGATAATAGAAATGTATCAGATATGCAACCATAAATAGAGAGATACAGTAATACATGATTTCTATTAATGAAGGAAATGTACAGAGACTATAAAAATACAAAGTGAAAGACTCGCAAGAATGGTGGCAGCTTATCTCTGAGAAGAGATGTGATGGCTACTCACATTCACAAGAAGATGATTTTACAATGAGGCTCCAAATTCCTTTTTATAATAAATAAAATACAAAACCCTAACCCCGGAAGATTAAAATCCAACAATTTTGTAGACCCCATTTTGGGTAGTTTGGTGTATCAACTTCCCGGGGGCGTAACTTTGGCATACGATCTTCGTTTGGGGTGCACGATAGATCTTTGGAGAGGTATCATCGAGGATATTCATTTAGGGGTATCAATTAGAGCCTTCAACTATCATTCAGAAGCTTTTGATCCCAAAAAACCTTCATTTAGGCCCTCAAAATGGCCCCGGAAGTTAAAAATGGCTAAAAATAGTAAATTACCAAAATTGCCAGAAAATTGTTTTGAGCCAGTCGAAAATTGTGGGTGGCCATCGATATCCACCTGGATCACTCAATGAGTATATCAAAGGTCAAGTGCATAAATTTTTCCAATTTTGTGATCTAGGGTCACTTTTCCTCCTCCGAAAATCTCAAAAATCCCAAAGAAGTGGCCCAAAATAGTGGATTTTGGCCTATTTCAGTATCTCCATTCCAATCCCTTTAGGATTTATTTAGTTCCTTCATGGTTTATTTCCATGTCTTCTTTCTGGACTCTTCCCAATAGTTTCATCTTAATATAGATCTGTGTTAATGATTTGGATCGAGATCTTTAGAAACCAATATTTTGCACTTTTTGACAAATCCAAGAAGAATTAGGCAATGACCCTCTCTGTATTTTTTTTAGATATCCTCTCTATATAAAAAACCATTAAGTTTCATACTAATCCAACTTAATTTTCTCCAGTTATGGCCAAAATAATAAAATGGCCTCAAATTTAGTTTTTTTTTTTTTTTCTTGAAGTTGTGGAACAATTTTTCCTAAGTGCAATTTGCACCGTCGATCTCAAGTCAGAAAAAATATGGACCATTGATCTGCACTCCATATTCCATCAATGACCAACGTTCTCCTTTGGCGCATGCAATACTTTCCCCAAACTTCCGACCCGATCATCGGCCATCAACAACCAACGTTCTCCTTTGGTGTGTGCAATACTTTCCCCAAACTATTGACCCGAGCGTCATCCATCATCCCAACTCCTTGAAAACTGATTTGCACACAACTCCAAACTAATTGACTTATCCATCATTCATCATTTTATTGAAGATCTTCGTTGGAGAATGAACTCCCAATAACTTCGGTTGATTCTCTATCATCAACCCATCAACGATCAACGATCTCCAATGATTGTCGAAAACATTTCCTCAATTCATCCAACCCAACCATTGACCATCGACCAACTCTATTGGCTAATGTGGCAACTATGTTGATGTGGCATGACATGTGGATGTTGACGTGGCATGTCACGTCATCTTGAGGCATCAATTGGGTTGACGTGGAATGACACATCATCACCATTCTTTCTCCATCGGCCATTGGCAACGAGAGATTTCCTTTGGTCGAATGAAACTTCACCCAAAATCATCGATCCTCAATCCGTCATCCATCGATGATCTTAGATTTCTTTTGGTATAACTTCAACACTTCTTCAAACTCGTCGATCCCTGATCCATTGGCTATCGATGATCTCATATGTCAATTGGTCGAACTTCAACACTTCTCCAAACTCGTCAATCCCCGATCCATCGACCATCGACGATATTAGATGGAAAACTTCAACACTTAGACAATTTTGGCCAAAACCCAGGTGAATCTAGGTCATTAATCTCCCAACCAATATTATCTCAACTGTTGATTTTATCCAACTTCCCAAATGGCCAAAAACGAGTACAGATCATCGATATTCCTCCTTTTCCAAACCGTCGAAATGAATCTCAGATATCGATCCGGTAACTTTGCCAAACTTCAAAACTTTAACAATTTTTTAAATTTTTTAAGGATGAATCTAGGCCATTGATATCAAGATTGAACATGATCTCAGTCATTGAATCTATGAACTCAGCCCCACACTACAACAATCATTAAAATCTGATTTTTTTTTCCTTTCAGGTTGAATTCAGTTATGCAACTCCGCAAATCAAATCCATTAACTTCTTAGACAATTCTAGATTATTTAAAACTTGAGTATGCTCATGAATTTGCAGAATTTCTCTCTAATTTTTTACCATTTTCACCAAATTCTCACAGACCGAAATCTGTGACAATGAATCTACCTAATTCACACTCATTTTGGCCCATACCAGTCCAATGTTTCAACTAGAAGCACTAATACCAATATGTAACGTACCCAGCCACCCACAGGCCAAACATGTTACTCCAAAAAGTCACTTCAAAACTTATTTCAAATTCAGATACCATTTAATTTATAGAGAATCATGAAAGAAACATGATAACCTCACATGCAATATTCAATATTCATGCTACAACATAAAATAAATGAATATAATGCCATGCACAAAAATAACCAGCAAGCATGCATATTATAAAATATGAATCTCAGAGATAACAATTAATACACAACAGAAATAAATATATCAACAGGGAAATCATGACAAAGAGTAGTTATCTTAATCAAAACAATTCACTAACTGGTTGCAGACCAAGGACATTCCACCCAACCATATACACTATTGTTCATTTACTCTCAACTGCAGTGTCACCCCCGAGCCAGGGCTATGAACCCTCAAGGATGGGTCCTGGGCCAAATCTAAAACACAAAGTAGTTGGCTAATGTGTTCTCGTGTTTTTCCAACCACACAACAATCCTAATTTCTATCTCTCTTTCCCTTTCATCTTGCACAACCCAAAGAAATGGACCCATTTCTCTGTCATGCAGTCCCTCAGGTTGTTCCATTTCTCTCCAGGGATCTAGTTCTACTGGTCAGGAAATTTCCATGCTGGAAGCTCCAAGGATTCTGAGCTCTAGATAGTTCTTTCCAAACTTCCATCAATCTCATGCATGCAGACATCCATTACCTCCTGGAATGAACAATAATTTCTTACACCCATCTAGCAATGGTTCTCTACCTCTATCCATTTGTTTCCATGCTCAACCCAAGAGAACATAAATTAGCAAGAGTGAAATGATTAGCGTGGAACAACCCCCAAACAACCCATAAGTAGAGTTTATATATCATTACAAGAACCAATAACCACATGGCCTCCCTAAGAAGCTCATGTAGCCACTTTTCTCAATTAAAACCAAGATGGGTAAATAAAATAATAATAAAAAGACTTATCCCCTTAAGCCCCCTCTCTTGTGGAATCATATCCCCCTATCTCTTTTCCTTGTTTGTCTCGTAGCCAGATCAAATGAATCAAATGATAGATTGAAATATCAAATGGGGAAGATAAAACTATGAGAAGGAGGAACCCCAAACATCCCACAAGAGGTGTTTATATAATTATATGCAATCAAGAACCACATGGAATTTCCCCCAAGAATCTCATGTAACCACTTTTCTAAATTAAAACGAAGATCATGAATAAAATAATAGTAAAAGACTTAGCCCCTTTAGCCTCCTCTCTCATGGAATCGTAGCCCCATATAACTCTTGTCCTTTTCTGTCTTGCAACCAGTGATGTATTTTATTATTTGCAATGTTCAAAGTATTAAATTTCGTAGGCACTTCATCCCCTTTTTAACTATCCAGGCACTCTGGCCTTTCATCAAATAAAAAAAAGACATTATTATTTCGGGGACTTAAGACTCTTGTGAAGAAATGTACCCATATGTATCCATCAGTCAGATTTGAAGATCATAATTTAAATTTTATAATTTTATAATTTGAAATGTACCCATGGGAAGGTTCTTTTTCTCTCCAAGTATCCTCTCTCTCTCAAGTGAAATGTGAAGAAATGTTCTTCCCTCTTCAAGGGAAGAGCTCAAGAAAAATCACATGGGTATGAATCGTAAATATGAAGGCATGAGAAAGGAGGTCTCAATGTTTATCCCATCATCATAACCTTTCTAAAATCTTCCTCTTGAATTACTACTCCATGGCTTCTATTTATGTGTTTACTTCAAGCTTCATTAAAATTAGTTCCAAGTGTGAAAGAAATTAGTTTGAATTGTATATCCCCATGCATGAGGAGAATTGTAACTACCCAAGGAATGATCATAAATGGTAATGGATCTCAATGCCTTCTTGTATATTGGGCTAGGATTACCTTAGATAGCTTTTCTACCTTAAATGCACCAAAATTAGCTGAGATGTTGTGTATTGTAGGCTTGCACAACTATAGAAGCAAACTTCATGCAATTTGGGAAAATTCTCATTGACAGGCCATGCAAGTGAATAAAAACCCACTTTATATAGTTTTTTTCCCTCCTTTTGAGGTGCAAGATTAATGCCATAAGGTAGTAATTGTGATGTTGTAGTGATGTTCTATCCATTGATCATCTGTATAGCTCTATGAGCAATTTGTATGTGATAAAAAATCCCCCCTAATGTATGAGGTTAGGAGTTACTATATATCTGAAATGCATCATCATTTTTTGTTCTTTCACACTTGTAAATTGACACACGAGAGAGAGAGAGAGAGAGAGAGAGAAACATACTATGGAGGAGTGATGAGAAGCCACATGTAAACAAACCAATCATCCTTGGATATACAATTTATCTCTACAAACAAGACAGGCATATCCCATGCTCATGAATTTAGAAAAATACATTACAATAGGAAACACTATGTTGGAATCTCTTGTCTGAGCATGATAAGTGTTCTAGAAATATCACTAAGGATGATTTAAATAGAGAATCTATGGAGTAGAAATATCCATATTCCTTAGAGATGTCAATAATAATAAATGACCTCTTTGAAGAGAGGGTTCCTTGGAATGTGAAGAAAATAATTATGGAAAGTGCTCATACTTAAGGGAATTGTGAGCCTATCAAGCCCAGCGGTCTTTGATTGGAAATCAAAGATGCAACTGTCGCAAGGTATGACCTGTCTTGATGTGTATATGAGTTAATGATGAACATTAGGGGGGTCAACAAAATTAGAGAGCAATGGTGACTCTCTTTTTCCTGTCCAAGGTTTGTCATTGTTGATGCAAATGTGAATCAAGATACCTTAATATTACAAGAAAACTTAAGTCGGTGTCAACGGGAATGATGACGTGATCGCAAAGGACAAGGTATCCCTTGAAATTTATTGAGGATAAGCTGGATACCAAATTGCAATGTTGGATGTTTGTGACAATTTCAAATGAGGTGGTTATGAGGATAACATAGAACTTCCCTTGGGAGAAGCATAGATTATGGTTGAAAATGACAGTAATAAAAAAACCAATTGGACATAAAATAATATGGTTTCATGGGGGAAACTAGATATGTTAAGTTTTTATCAAATTGAGATTGGGGCAAGTGGATGTAAATGGATAGTTAGATGATGGAGGAAATTCTGGGGATCATAGTGATGGGTACTGGGATACGTGAAGTGTTGCAATCAACTACAATTATGCAGGAACAAGTGACTTAGTGCAGATGCTCCAACCAAGGGAGACTAGGATTGTCACTAGGTTCAAAGTGGTTCCATCAGATGCAATGGTATGAGTATTAGTGCTTCTTGAGTAAAGAATATCTTTTTACATTTTCTAGTGAATGAAAGACTGAAAGAATGTAAAAAAATTGGGTAAAGTACAAGCATGTAGATGGGTTCCCTTGTCATATTATCAAATGGCTCGACCATGTGAGACGAGAGCAGTGAGAGTGGATGGGGGAAGGGGCCCCTTTGGATGGGTCTTTGTGGGGGTAAATTAATGATAAATTGGAATGTAGATGGTCTACTGATATTGAGGGAGATGAGAGGCCATTGAAAATGTAGTACCACATTCATCATAACTAACCATAAAAAGTGTGAATTGTTGGGAGTCCTAGGGGATGGGTCAACATTATGAGGAGTAAGAAGTATGAGGTTCATTCTATGGGATGTATACTGTTTGGACTCATGTCTTATGTGAATAAATAACATGGGTGCCTCTAATGCAAGTGGAGCTAAAAATTTAGGCAACCCATGGGGGTCATGAAGTGCTACCATCTAGAAGTAACAGAATGCATGTGGAACTAAGTGAAGTTGCATGTGTAGTAAGGAAATGAGAACCGTAAAGGAATATTTGTTGGGAGTGATACTGGTAAATGCATTGATCTCAGAGGGAGTGAAAACATGCTAGTTTGAAGAAGTATATACCTAAAGGGGTAGGTTCAATGGCCTTTCATGTGCAATAAAGAGACAAAGAGGGTTGCCTATCAAATAACCACACTTGTGAAATCAAATACTAGATGTGAAAGTTGTGTTGATAAAAAATCAGATGGTGCAAATGGTATAAAAAACAAAGCTAGCGAGCTCACATACCAGTCTGTTGAAATTTTGGTGGGGAAAATGACCCTAGAGTGAATTTTTGGGAAAAATAAACGAATCATTCATCATTGGAGGTAGTGATGTCATGAATCCAATAGGACAACCGGTTCTAAAAATGGAGCTTTTGAGCTCTTTCATATTTATAAGGAACTTTGGAACTAGACCAGATAAAATGGGGTGGGGCCCACAAAGGTCAATTAATTGTACTTTTCTAAGTTGGTATGTGAGCGTGTGGATCCCACAATCTTTTGAAATCTATTGTACATGCACATGTGAGAAATTTTCAAGTCTGCAAGAGCTAAGTAAGGGGTCTTGAATCAATCTTTCATTTTATGCATTCATTTTTTAGGATAGCAGGTGAATTTAGGCCCATATGAGCTCTTTTTAAGTGATCCATATGTTCATGTGGGAAACCATGGAATTCACACACAATATTGAGAAACTATTCAATGGTCTCTCACATGAATGGAGTGATTGTTATTGGAACAACCACAAAAAAAATCACGATAATGCATTGGACAATCGTGCAAATTCATGGATAGTCATGAAAATTGTTCATGTGTATGTTCATTGGAAAGTCATGTGAATGGAATGAATGTTCAGTGAACAGTCATAGATATAACTTGTGCATATGTTATCTTGTTCAGGCATGCAATTCACATGACTATTTAGTGGATATTCACACAACATGTTTGTGTGATTGTTCACTGACTAATCAAGTGAACCACACGAATGTGATGTGCCAAGTTGTGAATATTAATTGATTAGAGAAAAAAATGACATTTGTCTTTGCTTTTGGTTTTTTTAGGTGCATGCACAATGGAGAGCCATGCCCATTCACTAGCATGAGAAAGACTATGAAGTTCTAGCATTGAGGTGAGGGCATACCTTGCATCTTGGCATGTGTTGGCCATCTTTGGTTTGACGAAGTACTTTGATTGTCTCACATTTTTCATTAATGAGGGGCTAATTAGAAATATTATATGGATATGGCATCCTAAGGAGGAGCAATTTATGGTGATGGGTCATCCAGTGGAATTGAGATCCTTCGCAAATATTTACTTCTAAATTGGTCTTCCTATTTGAGGGGAAATGGCTAATTTATTACCTTGTCTTGATGATGGGAGGTCAATTGATCAACTAGTTAAGTAACATTGTATTGGGCTAGAGGGGTGAGAGGGTGGGTCCATATGTATTCATGTGATAGAAGACTTAGTCACCTAAGAATTGGTGATGATGATAGTTCATATTTATGGATCCCTGGGGGCCCATCGGATCATCAATGACCAGATGATGGTCATGGAACAGGTGCTCCATGGGAGGTTGTTTGCATGAGCCTTTCTTATGAGAGATATAATGGTAGCACAAATCTCACAATGCTAAACCCATTGAGGAGGGGACTTTACTTTGGCTCGGTCCTATGCTGCCTATTTTATGAGTGGGTGATTTCACAACTATTGCGATAGGATGTTTGGATGGGGGGATTGTAAGAGCCTCAAATGCATTGATGGGGTGAGGTGCTAGATCCTATGAGTGCAAGACTAATTTTCACCCCACAATTTGTTAGGTAGTGGAAAAAGTTATAAAAAGTAGTGTTACATTTCCCATTTGTAGGTATGGACTACCGTGGTGATCCAGATATGGTCCTTTCCCCCAGAGAGTAGTGGAGTCTCCTAGGTGAGTTTTATGGTTTATTTTTATTCCTTCTTTTTTGTATCACATTTATTCTTATGGATTTATATAGGTTATGAATGGGTACCCCTTTTTTTGTGTGTAGACATGGGAATGAGTGGATATGAGTTGGTGGGCATAGCGCCAATGATGGTGTTGAGGATACCAACAAATGGGGTGACTCATGTAGGGCCAAAGGGTGTAGGGAAACAAGAAATTCATCATGATCATGAGGATAGGCCATCCATACAAATATCCTTAGTAAAGCTATAAATGGAGGATAGGTGGAGGAATATAGAAAATATTCGCATGCAGTTAACTAACTCGTGGTAGCGATTTGATGTGGCCTTGAGAGGAGTTCATGAGGAAAGTTGGGAAATATGGGGTAGAAGATGAGAGATATTTGTACTGGGCCTGCCCTAGAGTGATGCTCAATTTTGAGGTGGGTAGTAGTAGAGAGGGATGTGTTGGTATATTAGCGGTATCTCTCAACTAAGAGAGCAAGTGGAGTGCCCCTACCAGGGGAAATTTATAGCTTTCGCCACCATAGTGGGTCTACTAGATTTGGTGTATTTTTTGCATATGAGCATGGCTCACATTGTTGTAAATGACACATATTTTTGATGGCGTGGTTGTAGTGAGGGCCAACATAATGTACATATGTATAAATTTTGAAACTATGATTCCTTATGACTCCTTATGTGTTTGATGTGATGGATGTGTTTATGATGTCACACACATACAATGTTTTGTGACTCCTTATGTGTTTGATGTGATGGATGTTCTTATGATGTCTTACTTACTTCACATGATTTATATATCATGAGGATAATGTAAAAACATGGTTACATTGAGGGATAAATCATGAAAAAAATACTCTTAATGTGATAGATGACATCCTAAAAGTTCATTTGCAATATTGTCTACAAATTAATTTTCACTTATAAGAATATGTATGAATGTAATGGATTCAAAATTCCTTCACAAAAGATTTACTTGTAGGTATTACCTAAATAGGTAAGGATCATAGAAGTGGTAAATGTTATTTAACTATGAAACAACGAATTGAGAGTCTAGGTATATGTTGAGGTGTCAAATATGTAGTTGTTTTTTGTTAGCTAGCAAGTCGATCTCAACACCATACTCTGCTTGATTATTCATGGTTGGCCCTAAGCATCATGTCACTCAAATGAAGTAGCATCTGTAAGGAGGAATAAATGGCTCAAGCCATAGAGGTGATGTTATGCATCCATTGACTAGCATCATCGGAAAAATCGACATGATATGTTAGCAAATAATTCATCTAGCAAACCATGAAAGAACAAGTGATCAACAACATCAAAAAAGATCAGATGTTCGTAAAAAAGACTAAAATATATATTTATATTTTTACAAATTAATATGTACAAATAATGTGAGCCTAAGTGAGTGGCTACTCAAGGGTAAAAATTCTTCAATTACAACCCATTGATGAAACAATTGAACATGCCTCCTCAACATAAGCAAGTATGTATTCTCCTTGAGTAAGAAAATATTTTACTATGAAGAGACCTCACCAAATCATCTCAAACTTTCATGGGCTTAGGGTGATGTGGGAAATATCATAAGCTAGAAAAAGGTCACCATCATTTAAGTAACCATGGTAAACTTCGTGATCAAATGTGGCCTTGGAGCACTTTTTGATGGCTTCATTTTTTTGTAATGAAGACCAACGATCTTCATCTTGGGATTGAACCAGCACAAGTGGAGCTAGCAGGGGAAAATCTCTCAGAGGAAGAAGTTGAGCAGCAGCTCGGTGATGAGAAGCCTGCAGGAGTGGAAGTTGCAGCAGAGTGGTGAGCTAAGACCACGAGAGATGAAGAAGATAACACGGGAGGTCGATGTGATCTGCCCATTAACAAGGAGGAAGTGAAACAAGCCAGTATGCAAAAGAAGAGCCAGCCAATGGAGCAGCTGGACGAGGTGATTGAGGAGATAAGGAGGTTGATGTTGGGGTCAGCAATGGAAGTAGTCAACAAGGGGAAGCTGGACATAAAGGAACCTGCATAAGCAACAAGGAATATGCAGCAACAACAACAATGAAATAGGGGAGCCAAAAGACAACTCCAGGAGAAAGTTTGGGATCCAGGAGGATTTCAACAGAGATGGGGAGCTCATGAGAAGGAGCTCATGGATTTTCATAGTCATGGAGTTTGATGCAGGAAAATCACTCCACCTTAGCACGAGTGGTGCGCATTCAGGGAAGGGAGAGGCGTCGCCCTCTCATTTTGGCCTTTGAGAATCTAAGCGTGATCAAGGCATTTAACGTTGACAAGCTAGAAGAGCCAAATTGTTCCTTCACACAAGTTGGAGATAAGGTCGCTATTAAGTGGTTGACGGTAAGAGGGATCTGCACCTGATTCGAATCAGATTTCCATCATTGTAATCTTCCTCAATAGTCGGGAATTTTGAATGGTGATTAGACACCACTAGATTAGCTTGGAGGGAAGCTCATCAAGCCCCTCTTGTATAAAATCTTGTATTATTTCCAGTAAGGTAGGCAGACACAAATATGCGTAGGAGATAGGGAGAGAAACGCAGGGGGCCGAGACTCAGTTGCAGTCCGGACTCAACATTTGTAATTTGACATTCTGCCATTAATAGAAAAGGAATAGTTTTTCTTGTTGATCAATCTCTCTGTAATGGATGTATGGATGGTTTAGTGTGACTGTCATTCGTATGCATTTGAACTGTATATGCATGTTAGAAATCGTTAGTAGGGGTAGAATTATAATCTTCTATCTGTGAGTGGGTTGGATTAAGTCTGGTTCTCTAGGTTAACTACAAGAAGTGTGCCACAGAGGGTGGAAACTCTATGAGCCGACACAAGGAGTGCATGTCTGAACTTAGTGAAGTCACAAGAGAAGTTGTCAGGAGGGCATACCTGGATAATTCACATACTCGGGAGGAAATTTCAAGGTGGTTAAGTACCTTGGAAAGAAATACTGTGTAGGAGGAAACACAATTCATAGTTACTGAACACTCTGGAACACTCTGCCAGGAGGGCATAGAGAAAGTACAAGAGTGTACAAGAGAAACACATTCTAAAGTGTTGAAATTCTTAAGAGAATCCCAGAATTGTTGAACATTATGAGGAAGGAAGGCTTTGCAAGAGCGCATCGACAAAGGAAAGGAGATGCCTTAAACCCTTCAGGAAGTCCAAGGGAGAAGTGGTCAAAAAATTAAGTCAAGCACAAGGAGTGCGCCAAGGACATTGTAAGTTCATCTTACAAATATCAGGAGGAAAGGCGTTAAATTTCCAGGAGGGAAAGAGAAAGTCCACTAAAGGACGCAGGGAACTGAGAACCTTGGAAGTTTTCAAGCCGAGCAAAGTCATAGAAGATACTGCTCAGAATTCTGCAAGGAGTGCAGAAGAAGTTCGAGAATAAAAAACCTAAGTCTCGATAAGAAGAGTTGCGCTAAGTGTGTAAGAGAGGTCAAGAACTTCAAAAGTCCTGAAGATCTTCGTAGGGTCGCGAAGGGAGAGTTGATCCTATTCGTTAGTACTGGGAGGAGCACGTGGCATAGATCCACTGATTCGAAGGAGGAACCCTTAAGAGGAAAGACGAGGAGAGAATACCCGAAGAGCTAGGAGCCGAAGCAATCCTAGCCATCCATTGAGATAGGACATGTGGCGAGAAGTCAACACTTCGCTAATTCACAAATTGGGAAGGAAAGATTTGGGAGAAGTATATACTCACGAATTCTGAAGTTGTGATTTAATCTGAGTCGTCGATCGTGAGAGGAACAAGGGCTGTAAATTTGGTCTTGGAGGATTCGTCGATTCAAGAATCGGGAAAAAGGGAGCAAGCAGCTCGTGAAAGTTCTGAAGCACGCAGTCACGAAAGGAGCTAGTCCATGGTCATAGTCTGTGGTCACCTGCAAAGAAGTATCCTAACATAGAGAGATAGCATCCGTTGGCGTTAACATTTGAAGAGCGCTAAGGAGAGGGCCTGCGGGTTCCATAAGACCTACGCGAAAAGGAGGAAGGGCATGTGTCAAGTTAAACTGGTTTCCATGAGGAGCCCGACGAGCCAATTTGGCTCAGTAACTTGAATGATCCTAGACCGGGAGGTCGAGCATCCCCTTTGGAAGGGGTTGGGCTGCGCCAAAGATGAAAGAAAGCGTTGACAAGAAGGATAAAGAAGATATTTTCCAAACAAGGGATCTTGTTTTGAAGTGGTATGCTTACAAACAGGATAAGGGGAAGCATGGAAAATTTGATACTTTGTGGACTGGTCCTTTCATCATCTCTCAAGTGCTACATAACAATACTTTCCTCTTACATAACCTAGAAGGTAATGAAGTATTTGGTGGCCCAGTCAATGGGCGTTTTCTCAAGACCTATTTCTATTAAGGATTTTCAAGCCTTATCCATTGTAAATATCATTTCATTAGTTTTTTTTTTTTTCAGTTTAGTTACATAAATAACTCCATGCCCAATAGAACAACAAGTTCAATTTTTTTCAGTATAAGTTTTGTAGGTGACAAGAAAGAAAACAAGCCTTATGAGTTCTTGGAACCTCACAGGGAGGTTTCCATCCCCAATT
The DNA here is from genome assembly GCA_009831015.1 of Picea engelmannii. Lineage (NCBI taxonomy): Eukaryota > Viridiplantae > Streptophyta > Pinopsida > Pinales > Pinaceae > Picea > Picea engelmannii. The sequence goes on from ML803117.1 coordinate 136,429, forward strand.
AGAGCCAAATGTTATCTCCCAAATAAAATTTCATTTTATTTAAGTCTTAGGTGGTTAATTGAGTCTTTATTTTCTTGAGTCATTCAATAAATAAGTCCCTTATTGAGTATATTCATCAAAATTCTATTCATGAAGGTGGTGACTAAGGGGTCATGATGATCTTTATCCTAAGTCTTGTATGTCAAAATCAAATGTAAGTCTGAGTCATTATGGTTTCAAGAGGAGCATGTGATGTAAAAAGTCAAGTTTTAAGCATGATTGTAAATATTATCACCTTTTGAGTTTAAAAAAACATCATAACTCATTCAAGGACAATGTTGTAGCGTGTGGAATCCTTTTTACATATGTTGCGCTAACAACTATGTCCGAGTTGTCAACCCATTTCATTATTAAACTGTTTGGTGCACTGCAAACTCGTTAAGGTGGATTTATCTCATCAAATGTGTATAGATACTTGTTGAAGTGACTTTAAGGAAGGCTCCGGAAGATTCTTATACGTCAACAAGAGTGTAACACTCCCTCCAAACACTCATCCAATCTTCAAATTAAAAATTGCTAAGGGATTTTTTCATGCAAAGGTAGTTATATCTCTGAGTTTTTGTGCTCTGATTTTCCTTGTATGCAAAAGTGTTTGTTGCAGGAAGTTAACCATATGATGGTTCCAAAACAAGGTGTTACACCCAAAATAAGATCAAGGTCTTTATACAGGTTTGAACCCTCTAATACAAGTTTGATTGAGAAAAACCCCGACCATGTGAACTCTTTCAATCATATGGGATGTTGGAGATACTGTCAGAGGCTTGAAGGTCATCATCTGGAGGTTAGCAAAGATTTTGTGAAGAACTACAGCGAAGGAAAGACTAAGGTGGGTCCTCTAGAGATCAATTTGAACGTGGATATGATCACTGAAGCTACATAGATACCAAGAACAGTGGAACATTGGTTTAAATCCAAGAAATTGGAAAAAGAAGACTAGTGTCAAGACATGTTAAATCCAGAGCATCGGGGAGCTAATCTAGTGAAGGGTATACCCAAAAATTAGCTTTTGGAAGCCTATGAAAAGCTATTATTAATCATACAAATATTTTTTACATGTGAAGGGAGGTATAGTAGAGTTTTACAATATCATTTCAAGTTGATTCTTCACTTCACTGGTAAGATGGAAATCGACCTACCATATTTCATGTTTATGAGATTACAAAGGATGATTTTACTTGCTCAAAGAAAGCATGATAAACCTCAGAATCTATATTCCATCATGCTTTGATTAAGTTGATAGTAATTGAACAATTGAAGAAAGAGGGTAGGGAATGGCTCACCTTCCTATTTGTGTCTAAATATCAAGTTGACTTGCCTATTTCTCCTTCAAAATACAAGAATCCTAGGAAGAAGACTTTAATACCTTCCTCTTCTCCCTCATCTGAAGTACCACAATCGTCTCAATACCCCATTCCTCAAGAACATTCACCTGTCCAAGTGTCTGTGAGAGATAAGAGAAAAGGAAACGCTAAAGAGGTAGTTATTGAAGAACAACTAGAGCCTCCTATGGAGCTTCCTCAAATGGAAATTGAAGATATTGCCCGACTATTCAAGTTAAAATCTGTACACTAGCCCTCAGAAGGTCATCCAGGAGAAAACTTGTACTAGAAGAGGAATCTCATCAAAATATTGAGGTTATCAAGCCTAGAACTAGGTTGTCAAAATTGAAAGTTTCTCCTCTTGGAAAGGAAGCACTTGAGGCCATAGTCCAATTAAGAGAATCTCCACCAGAGCCAGCCCCAGAGACAGTTCAAGGGCCTAAAACTAATCGGGCTCAACTACTCAAGAATGCAAATAGACAACTCAAAGAAGTTCAGGAGAAGAACCAAAAATTACATCAAGAGAATGTTACACTCAACCAACATCTTTCAAGTCAGATGGATGAACTAGCAGAGGAGTGTAATCAAATAAAGAGAAACATCAGGAAAAAGGTGATTCAGAGGAAACAATTGATTAATATGTACAAGAAAAACCTTCATCTGAGAGAAGACAACAGAAATCTCACTAAGAACTTGTATTTGGCCAAAAACATGTTGAGTAAGAAGAATTTATCTGTTTTCCTTAAGGATATTACTTCAACAAGTTCCCCTAAGTAAAATTTGCAGGTGTCTCTTCAAAGTTTGTAGTCACTCGTCATATGGTATAGTTTAAGATCTGCATTGTTCACATTCTAATTTCAAGTTGTTGAACATAGATTTTTCCTTTTTGCCTATATTAAGCTATGAATTTTAATCCTAAGGAGGTATAAGTGCATGCATCTGAGATGAAGTCTGAGTAATCTCAGTATGAGTAATAATCTATGGTGGTATGTGTTTAGATGAAGGAGCCTTACAACCTCCAAGTTGTTTTCCAAAGAATTTTGATGTAATTTTTGAAACACAATTATCTGCAGGAGTTTGTAGCGCCAGCAGTATGTTTCTTGTACAACACGCTGCAAATTCATCTGTCTTCAACAAGGAGCAAGCAAAGTCAAACCTGACTTCTTTTTCAATTGAGAAAGTGATGATTCATGACCCAACTATTGATGATAGTTCGAAGAAGACTCTTCCATCCTCAAAGAAAGCCTGGTGGCAGCTAAAGACTCGAACTCTGATAAGGATTCTTATCCCTTAGAAATAGGATCTAGTCCTACTATTTTTGTAACTAGACTAAAGTTGTTTTGATATGTAGCTATTCGATCCATCTTTAGAGGATCTTAGTTAAGGATTGTAAAGGATATTTATCCCATGAAGTTTACATTGTAATGGTTCAAAACTGAAAACCTTCATATACTCTTTTTGTACAAAACCTCTTTGAAATACATTTTGGAATATAAGCACTTCTCTCTCTTAGATTTCTTTTCACATATCTCTTTCTGTACTTGTGAATGAATCATGTCCATTTCTCTTTGTTTATATAGTGATTGATAAAGTCACTTGTCATTGCATTGATAGACAATATCACAAGTATTTTTCCTTGTTATAATCAACCTTTCACATATATTTTTAATGTATATGAGCCTACTGGTATGATAAGCATTCTTCATCCATATCATTCCTTTAAACCATCTGATATGTACTCTTGAGGGCCTTATTTTGTCTGGATGTATTCAAGTGTGTTTTGAGTGAGGGAGTTATTGGATGAGTTATTCATTTTTCGATCCATTTTCATACATTTCATTGAGCATTTGATTAAGTTACCAAGCTCACTCGACCTACAACCTAGAGTGACTCTTGGGGTGATAACACAAATAACACCTTTAGTGCATTTAATTAATCTATACTCGATAATACCCTTTATTTATGAGAATCGTCGAAATGCCACAAAACCAAGAACGAATTGCGTGGAAGTGATCTTGATGTTGAAATAAGGTGAATGGACTAGGTTGGGCCTCGTATAACTCCTCTAATTCGCCCGAGCCCCTTGTTAACCACCATTTACTCCTTTGGCCAAGCTGACATAAACCTGTAAGGTCGCCTCGAACTGTAAAGAAGGTAAATCCAAAGATGGGGACATTACAAATGCATGCTACCCTCACAACTATAAATCCCAACAACTAGATCCTCCTTGTTTGCTTCTTTCTTCTTTGAAGGATCAACATTGTATTTTCTCTTCTTGTTCCATCTTTGATGACACCTCCAACAAATCTAGATCTAGAGTAAGAGATATG
>ML803117.1:140216-156634 GCA_009831015.1 Picea engelmannii
TCCCATAGGGATTATATTGCTTGGACACAATTTTTAGTAGACCTCTATGAATGTTTCGAACCAAACACTCATTATTTGGGTTTCCTGACCAATCTTAAACAATCTAGTATAGTTGAAGAGTTCATCTCCTCTTCTGAACAACTCACTTTCTGCACCAAAGGCATGTCACATACCTTATTTAGGGAATTATTTATCATTGTTTTGAAGGAAGAGATAATGCCCAAATCTTAATGGCTCATCCTACTACTTGGCTAGAAGCCTGTTAAAGAGCCAGGGACGCCCAAAAGGTGGTGAATTCCCAAATAAAAGAAACCATCATTTATTCTCCATCCATGTCCCACCAATCCCTCTCTTCCCTCTCCTCCTATTAATATCCACAAGTTAACCCATGGTGAAATGGTGAAATGCCAACTTAAAGGTCTTTGCTACAATTGTGATGAGAAATATTTTTCTAGGCATAAATGTAAGGATAAAAAACTCTTTATGGCCATTTCATATGATGAAACTAAAACTATACCTCAGGAATCTCTGCCTCTTCTAGTTGAAGAAATTCCTCTCTCTGATCAGCTAGTTATGAAACCCTAAATATCCATGCATGCCTTGATTGGTATTTTGGCTCCCTAAACTCTCAAATTAATTGGCTACATCAAACATCATAAAGTCATTATCTTAGTTGATTATTCATCACATGGTAATCCCAAGAAACACCTCCCTAAACTCTCAAATTAATTGGCTACATCAAACATGGTAAAGTCATTATCTTAGTTGATTATTTATCATAGGATAATCCCAAGAAACACACTGTTATATCCATGCTATGAGTAACTTATATCCATGCTATGAGTAACTTCTAGATCACGATTTCTAATGAAGCTTCCATGAAATGTGGGGGTTATTGTGAAAATGTGTGGCTTCAAAAGCATGATAATTCCTTGAAAACCCACATGTTTTCTATTGAAATGGGTGGTTGTGACATTGTTTTGGGTGCTAAATGGTTAAGGACATTAGGCCCCATCACAATGGATTTTAGGGACTCTCCAAGGAATCACAACTAGTTCTCTAGAATGGATTTTAGGGACTCTCCAAGGAATCACAACTAGTTCTCTAGAAATCATCAATTCATACGAGGTAGCCTCTTTGAAACCCCCATGGCCTCCCACCCTTCCATAGTGCCCATGATCATTCTATTCCACTCATACTAGGTAACCTCCCATTAGATGTACGCCCCTATCACCACCCATTTGCCCAAAAAAATATGAAATTGAAAAGATAGTTTAGAAATTGCTGACTGCTAGTGTCATCTACCCTAGTTATAATTTTGTAGATTTTGAAGTCCGCGGAGTGCGTCCTGTGCAGGAATGAATGGATCGTGTTATGTTTGAGTGAGGAAACGAGTAGCTACCGTCAATTCTGGTGGAATATTATGACTTTCCACGTGAGTCTGTCGTTTGATCTCTTCTCTATGTTTACTCTTTTTTTAATATTTCTGTATCCACATTTTTTCTGAGTGCAGCACATGGAAAGGAATCGAAGCTGGGCCAGTGACGTTAAATGCTCGCCAACCTCGCCAATGTACGATTCAATGAATTCTACTTGTCTTTACTGTGCAGTTGTTGCAGAGTGTCTTGCAGCGGTAGGAAGAGAAATATGTGTTGTCCACAAAGTCTGTTGGACTTATTCCATCTGGCATCGCAAGTTTTCGATTCAGCAAAAGCTAAACGTGACGGAGACGCTGAACAGGTGGGACAGGGATTGAAAGTTGCATATTCTGATTTTGATTTACAGTGGTTTGATGTTTAATTTGGGGCATAATTATAATAATAATAATAATTTATTTTTAAGGTTATGGTCAAGCCAGCACACCAAATTGGTGTATGAGATCCCTTGTTTGTGGGACAAGGGATCCCCTTCGCCTAGCGATTTCATTGGTAAAGTCTACAAAGGTATACATACCCTACCCCTCTTGATTTGAACCAGTAACCTCTTAACAAGAAACACATGTTTTTAACCATTAGTAGACGTCACGTCCCGTCCCATCCTATCCCACCAGCAATCAAATCTTACTGTGGAAAATTGAAAATTATACTTTTCACACAGAGTGCGATATTCAACAAAGTCTAACCCGTTGTATTCAAGAAGGGCCGATCCTCTGTTTTAGAGTGTTTTATAAGCTACTAAATTAAGAATGCAATGGTTTTCAAGGTAACGCTAGTTTTCAAGGTAACCTTAGTTTAAAAAAAACAACACTGCTTACAAAAATCTGTTTAGTTTTAATGTTTTTGTTATTTTTTTTAAGTATAATTTTAGATCAATTTTTTTTTAAATTCAATAAGAAATTGTTGAAACTGTAGATTTGAGTGGTTTAGTTTATATAATCAAAGTGTTTAGTATGTTTTTTAAGATATTGAATTTAAATCTTTTCTAGCATTAAACAATAAAATTTAAACAAATTTTTTAATTCAACCAAATTTATATCACAAGATTTTAGTAAAAATACCAAAACATAAAATGTTTAGAAAACACCATAAAAATCCACTTCAAACTAAAGAAATAACCAAAAAAAATACTAACTTTGATACCGTTTGAATTATGCACACTGACTTTGGTGTGTCTTATATGCTTCCTAGTTCCATTCCTGTGCGTTGTTGAGTTGAGAATCTGTGGTTTATCGGGTTTAAAGCTAACAAACAATAATATTTTTGTTATAAAAAAAAAAAAAAAAAACTGTTAGGATATTGTTTTGATATCATGTGTGGATATAGTAATTTCTATTTGTACACATGATATAGTAATTTCTATTTGTATATAGAATGTGAAAAAAAAAAATTTAGGATTGCATTTTTGTGTTTTAAAAGTAAAGTTGTTTTTCAATTGTAGTCATGATTTTACTCGTAATATTGGTTTTATCTTTATAAAAAGAAAAGAAAATATGATGGTGGATAATGATTTCTCTTTAGTCTAGAAAAAAGTGCTTTGCTATGCTTGTTTAATTATTTTGAAAAGTACTTTTTATTTTTATAAGTTTTTATAAAAGAAATTATAAAAGAAAATAAAATATGATGATTTGTCTTTAGTCCAGGAAAAAGTGCTTTGCTATGCTTGTTTAATTATTTTGAAAAGTACTTTTTATCTTTATAAGTTTTTACAAAAGAAAAGAAAATATGATGGTGGATAATGATTTGTCTTTAGTTAAGAAAAAAGTGCTTTTCTATGCTTGTTTAATTATTTTGAAAAGTACTTTTTATCTTTATAAGTTTTTATAAAAGAAAAGAAAATAAAATATGATGGTGGATAATGATTTGTGATTAGTTAAAAAAAAAGTGCTTTTCTATGCTTGTTTAATTATTTTGAAAAGTACAATAGATTCTTATCCATTTGGTATAGGTTTCTCTCATGCTAGATAACTTTGTACAATAGATTCTTGTCCATTTGTTATAGGTTTTTCTCAAGGTTTAACAATTGATATCACATGAGTTGTTGGCTTCAAGGAGAAGTGTTTGTATCCAAATTTTAAGAAACTTAGTTCATGGAATCTTGGGTTGCTACAATGTTGTTTAGAGGTTTTGTCAAGAGTTAGATAAATCAGATTGTTTAGGTTAAAGAGTTCAAACCAAATAATGTTGTATTGCTATAGTAATGATTTTTTATGTAACCAGCTTTAGTGGGAGGCTAGGAATATCTTTGTGGCAGAAATGACACCTAGACATTTGGAGATTGGGAAATTCAATGACCACAACTTCAATTTGTGCGAGTTTAAGATGAAATATTTATTTGTTGAAAGAGAGCATAAGGATGTTGTTGTGAAGGACATGAAACATATCTCTTACTCTAGATCTAGATTTGTTGGAGGTGTCATCAAAGATGGAACAAGAAGAGAAAATACAATGTTGATCCTTCAAAGAAGAAAGAAGCAAACAAGGAGGATCTAGTTGTTGGGATTTATAGTTGTGAGGGTAGCATGCATTTGTAATGTCCCCATCTTTGGATTTACCTTCTTTACAGTTCGAGGCGACCTTACAGGTTTATGTCAGCTTGGCCAAAGGAGTAAATGGTGGTTAACAAGGGGCTCGGGCGAATTAGAGGAGTTATACGAGGCCCAACCTAGTCCATTCACCTTATTTCAACATCAAGATCACTTCCACGCAATTCGTTCTTGGTTTTGTGGCATTTCGACGATTCTCATAAATAAAGGGTATTATCGAGTATAGATTAATTAAATGCACTAAAGGTGTTATTTGTGTTATCACCCCAAGAGTCACTCTAGGTTGTAGGTCGAGTGAGCTTGGTAACTTAATCAAATGCTCAATGAAATGTATGAAAATGGATCGAAAAATGAATAACTCATCCAATAACTCCCTCACTCAAAACACACTTGAATACATCCAGACAAAATAAGGCCCTCAAGAGTACATATCAGATGGTTTAAAGGAATGATATGGATGAAGAATGCTTATCATACCAGTAGGCTCATATACATTAAAAATATATGTGAAAGGTTGATTATAACAAGGAAAAATACTTGTGATATTGTCTATCAATGCAATGACAAGTGACTTTATCAATCACTATATAAACAAAGAGAAATGGACATGATTCATTCACAAGTACAGAAAGAGATATGTGAAAAGAAATCTAAGAGAGAGAAGTGCTTATATTCCAAAATGTATTTCAAAGAGGTTTTGTACAAAAAGAGTATATGAAGGTTTTCAGTTTTGAACCATTACAATGTAAACTTCATGGGATAAATATCCTTTACAATCCTTAACTAAGATCCTCTAAAGATGGATCGAATAGCTACATATCAAAACAACTTTAGTCTAGTTACAAAAATAGTAGGACTAGATCCTATTTCTAAGGGATAAGAATCCTTATCAGAGTTCGAGTCTTTAGCTGCCACCAGGCTTTCTTTGAGGATGGAAGAGTCTTCTTCGAACTATCATCAATAGTTGGGTCATGAATCATCACTTTCTCAATTGAAAAAGAAGTCAGGTTTGACTTTGCTTGCTCCTTGTTGAAGACAGATGAATTTGCAGCGTGTTGTACAAGAAACATACTGCTGGCGCTACAAACTCCTGCAGATAATTGTGTTTCAAAAATTACATCAAAATTCTTTGGAAAACAACTTGGAGGTTGTAAGGCTCCTTCATCTAAACACATACCACCATAGATTATTACTCATACTGAGATTACTCAGACTTCATCTCAGATGCATGCACTTATACCTCCTTAGGATTAAAATTCATAGCTTAATATAGGCAAAAAGGAAAAATCTATGTTCAACAACTTGAAATTAGAATGTGAACAATGCAGATCTTAAACTATACCATATGACGAGTGACTACAAACTTTGAAGAGACACCTGCAAATTTTACTTAGGGGAACTTGTTGAAGTAATATCCTTAAGGAAAACAGATAAATTCTTCTTACTCAACATGTTTTTGGCCAAATACAAGTTCTTAGTGAGATTTCTGTTGTCTTCTCTCAGATGAAGGTTTTTCTTGTACATATTAATCAATTGTTTCCTCTGAATCACCTTTTTCCTGATGTTTCTCTTTATTTGATTACACTCCTCTGCTAGTTCATCCATCTGACTTGAAAGATGTTGGTTGAGTGTAACATTCTCTTGATGTAATTTTTGGTTCTTCTCCTGAACTTCTTTGAGTTGTCTATTTGCATTCTTGAGTAGTTGAGCCCGATTAGTTTTAGGCCCTTGAACTGTCTCTGGGGCTGGCTCTGGTGGAGATTCTCTTAATTGGACTATGGCCTCAAGTGCTTCCTTTCCAAGAGGAGAAACTTTCAATTTTGACAACCTAGTTCTAGGCTTGATAACCTCAATATTTTGATGAGATTCCTCTTCTAGTACAAGTTTTCTCCTGGATGACCTTCTGAGGGCTAGTGTACAGATTTTAACTTGAATAGTCGGGCAATATCTTCAATTTCCATTTGAGGAAGCTCCATAGGAGGCTCTAGTTGTTCTTCAATAACTACCTCTTTAGCGTTTCCTTTTCTCTTATCTCTCACAGACACTTGGACAGGTGAATGTTCTTGAGGAATGGGGTATTGAGACGATTGTGGTACTTCAGATGAGGGAGAAGAGGAAGGTATTAAAGTCTTCTTCCTAGGATTCTTGTATTTTGAAGGAGAAATAGGCAAGTCAACTTGATATTTAGACACAAATAGGAAGGTGAGCCATTCCCTACCCTCTTTCTTCAATTGTTCAATTACTATCAACTTAATCAAAGCATGATGGAATATAGATTCTGAGGTTTATCATGCTTTCTTTGAGCAAGTAAAATCATCCTTTGTAATCTCATAAACATGAAATATGGTAGGTCGATTTCCATCTTACCAGTGAAGTGAAGAATCAACTTGAAATGATATTGTAAAACTCTACTATACCTCCCTTCACATGTAAAAAATATTTGTATGATTAATAATAGCTTTTCATAGGCTTCCAAAAGCTAATTTTTGGGTATACCCTTCACTAGATTAGCTCCCCGATGCTCTGGATTTAACATGTCTTGACACTAGTCTTCTTTTTCCAATTTCTTGGATTTAAACCAATGTTCCACTGTTCTTGGTATCTATGTAGCTTCAGTGATCATATCCACGTTCAAATTGATCTCTAGAGGACCCACCTTAGTCTTTCCTTCGCTGTAGTTCTTCACAAAATCTTTGCTAACCTCCAGATGATGACCTTCAAGCCTCTGACAGTATCTCCAACATCCCATATGATTGAAAGAGTTCACATGGTCGGGGTTTTTCTCAATCAAACTTGTATTAGAGGGTTCAAACCTGTATAAAGACCTTGATCTTATTTTGGGTGTAACACCTTGTTTTGGAACCATCATATGGTTAACTTCCTGCAACAAACACTTTTGCATACAAGGAAAATCAGAGCACAAAAACTCAGAGATATAACTACCTTTGCATGAAAAAATCCCTTAGCAATTTTTAATTTGAAGATTGGATGAGTGTTTGGAGGGAGTGTTACACTCTTGTTGACGTATAAGAATCTTCCGGAGCCTTCCTTAAAGTCACTTCAACAAGTATCTATACACATTTGATGAGATAAATCCACCTTAACGAGTTTGCAGTGCACCAAACAGTTTAATAATGAAATGGGTTGACAACTCGGACATAGTTGTTAGCGCAACATATGTAAAAAGGATTCCACACGCTACAACATTGTCCTTGAATGAGTTATGATGTTTTTTTAAACTCAAAAGGTGATAATATTTACAATCATGCTTAAAACTTGACTTTTTACATCACATGCTCCTCTTGAAACCATAATGACTCAGACTTACATTTGATTTTGACATACAAGACTTAGGATAAAGATCATCATGACCCCTTAGTCACCACCTTCATGAATAGAATTTTGATGAATATACTCAATAAGGGACTTATTTATTGAATGACTCAAGAAAATAAAGACTCAATTAACCACCTAAGACTTAAATAAAATGAAATTTTATTTGGGAGATAACATTTGGCTCTAATTGGGGATGGAAACCTCCCTGTGAGGTTCCAAGAACTCATAAGGCTTGTTTTCTTTCTTGTCACCTACAAAACTTATACTGAAAAAAATTGAACTTGTTGTTCTATTGGGCATGGAGTTATTTATGTAACTAAACTGAAAAAAAAAAAAACTAATGAAATGATATTTACAATGGATAAGGCTTGAAAATCCTTAATAGAAATAGGTCTTGAGAAAACGCCCATTGACTGGGCCACCAAATACTTCATTACCTTCTAGGTTATGTAAGAGGAAAGTATTGTTATGTAGCACTTGAGAGATGATGAAAGGACCAGTCCACAAAGTATCAAATTTTCCATGCTTCCCCTTATCCTGTTTGTAAGCATACCACTTCAAAACAAGATCCCTTGTTTGGAAAATATCTTCTTTATCCTTCTTGTCAACGCTTTCTTTCATCTTTGGCGCAGCCCAACCCCTTCCAAAGGGGATGCTCGACCTCCCGGTCTAGGATCATTCAAGTTACTGAGCCAAATTGGCTCGTCGGGCTCCTCATGGAAACCAGTTTAACTTGACACATGCCCTTCCTCCTTTTCGCGTAGGTCTTATGGAACCCGCAGGCCCTCTCCTTAGCGCTCTTCAAATGTTAACGCCAACGGATGCTATCTCTCTATGTTAGGATACTTCTTTGCAGGTGACCACAGACTATGACCATGGACTAGCTCCTTTCGTGACTGCGTGCTTCAGAACTTTCACGAGCTGCTTGCTCCCTTTTTCCCGATTCTTGAATCGACGAATCCTCCAAGACCAAATTTACAGCCCTTGTTCCTCTCACGATCGACGACTCAGATTAAATCACAACTTCAGAATTCGTGAGTATATACTTCTCCCAAATCTTTCCTTCCCAATTTGTGAATTAGCGAAGTGTTGACTTCTCGCCACATGTCCTATCTCAATGGATGGCTAGGATTGCTTCGGCTCCTAGCTCTTCGGGTATTCTCTCCTCGTCTTTCCTCTTAAGGGTTCCTCCTTCGAATCAGTGGATCTATGCCACGTGCTCCTCCCAGTACTAACGAATAGGATCAACTCTCCCTTCGCGACCCTACGAAGATCTTCAGGACTTTTGAAGTTCTTGACCTCTCTTACACACTTAGCGCAACTCTTCTTATCGAGACTTAGGTTTTTTATTCTCGAACTTCTTCTGCACTCCTTGCAGAATTCTGAGCAGTATCTTCTATGACTTTGCTCGGCTTGAAAACTTCCAAGGTTCTCAGTTCCCTGCGTCCTTTAGTGGACTTTCTCTTTCCCTCCTGGAAATTTAACGCCTTTCCTCCTGATATTTGTAAGATGAACTTACAATGTCCTTGGCGCACTCCTTGTGCTTGACTTAATTTTTTGACCACTTCTCCCTTGGACTTCCTGAAGGGTTTAAGGCATCTCCTTTCCTTTGTCGATGCGCTCTTGCAAAGCCTTCCTTCCTCATAATGTTCAACAATTCTGGGATTCTCTTAAGAATTTCAACACTTTAGAATGTGTTTCTCTTGTACACTCTTGTACTTTCTCTATGCCCTCCTGGCAGAGTGTTCCAGAGTGTTCAGTAACTATGAATTGTGTTTCCTCCTACACAGTATTTCTTTCCAAGGTACTTAACCACCTTGAAATTTCCTCCCGAGTATGTGAATTATCCAGGTATGCCCTCCTGACAACTTCTCTTGTGACTTCACTAAGTTCAGACATGCACTCCTTGTGTCGGCTCATAGAGTTTCCACCCTCTGTGGCACACTTCTTGTAGTTAACCTAGAGAACCAGACTTAATCCAACCCACTCACAGATAGAAGATTATAATTCTACCCCTACTAACGATTTCTAACATGCATATACAGTTCAAATGCATACGAATGACAGTCACACTAAACCATCCATACATCCATTACAGAGAGATTGATCAACAAGAAAAACTATTCCTTTTCTATTAATGGCAGAATGTCAAATTACAAATGTTGAGTCCGGACTGCAACTGAGTCTCGGCCCCCTGCGTTTCTCTCCCTATCTCCTACGCATATTTGTGTCTGCCTACCTTACTGGAAATAATACAAGATTTTATACAAGAGGGGCTTGATGAGCTTCCCTCCAAGCTAATCTAGTGGTGTCTAATCACCATTCAAAATTCCCGACTATTGAGGAAGATTACAATGATGGAAATCTGATTCGAATCAGGTGCAGATCCCTCTTACCGTCAACCACTTAATAGCGACCTTATCTCCAACTTGTGTGAAGGAACAATTTGGCTCTTCTAGCTTGTCAACGTTAAATGCCTTGATCACGCTTAGATTCTCAAAGGCCAAAATGAGAGGGCGACGCCTCTCCCTTCCCTGAATGCGCACCACTCGTGCTAAGGTGGAGTGATTTTCCTGCATCAAACTCCATGACTATGAAAATCCATGAGCTCCTTCTCATGAGCTCCCCATCTCTGTTGAAATCCTCCTGGATCCCAAACTTTCTCCTGGAGTTGTCTTTTGGCTCCCCTATTTCATTGTTGTTGTTGCTGCATATTCCTTGTTGCTTATGCAGGTTCCTTTATGTCCAGCTTCCCCTTGTTGACTACTTCCATTGCTGACCCCAACATCAACCTCCTTATCTCCTCAATCACCTCGTCCAGCTGCTCCATTGGCTGGCTCTTCTTTTGCATACTGGCTTGTTTCACTTCCTCCTTGTTAATGGGCAGATCACATCGACCTCCCGTGTTATCTTCTTCATCTCTCGTGGTCTTAGCTCACCACTCTGCTGCAACTTCCACTCCTGCAGGCTTCTCATCACCGAGCTGCTGCTCAACTTCTTCCTCTGAGAGATTTTCCCCTGCTAGCTCCACTTGTGCTGGTTCAATCCCAAGATGAAGATCGTTGGTCTTCATTACAAAAAAATGAAGCCATCAAAAAGTGCTCCAAGGCCACATTTGATCACGAAGTTTACCATGGTTACTTAAATGATGGTGACCTTTTTCTAGCTTATGATATTTCCCACATCACCCTAAGCCCATGAAAGTTTGAGATGATTTGGTGAGGTCTCTTCATAGTAAAATATTTTCTTACTCAAGGAGAATACATACTTGCTTATGTTGAGGAGGCATGTTCAATTGTTTCATCAATGGGTTGTAATTGAAGAATTTTTACCCTTGAGTAGCCACTCACTTAGGCTCACATTATTTGTACATATTAATTTGTAAAAATATAAATATATATTTTAGTCTTTTTTACGAACATCTGATCTTTTTTGATGTTGTTGATCACTTGTTCTTTCATGGTTTGCTAGATGAATTATTTGCTAACATATCATGTCGATTTTTCCGATGATGCTAGTCAATGGATGCATAACATCACCTCTATGGCTTGAGCCATTTATTCCTCCTTACAGATGCTACTTCATTTGAGTGACATGATGCTTAGGGCCAACCATGAATAATCAAGCAGAGTATGGTGTTGAGATCGACTTGCTAGCTAACAAAAAACAACTACATATTTGACACCTCAACATATACCTAGACTCTCAATTCGTTGTTTCATAGTTAAATAACATTTACCACTTCTATGATCCTTACCTATTTAGGTAATACCTACAAGTAAATCTTTTGTGAAGGAATTTTGAATCCATTACATTCATACATATTCTTATAAGTGAAAATTAATTTGTAGACAATATTGCAAATGAACTTTTAGGATGTCATCTATCACATTAAGAGTATTTTTTTCATGATTTATCCCTCAATGTAACCATGTTTTTACATTATCCTCATGATATATAAATCATGTGAAGTAAGTAAGACATCATAAGAACATCCATCACATCAAACACATAAGGAGTCACAAAACATTGTATGTGTGTGACATCATAAACACATCCATCACATCAAACACATAAGGAGTCATAAGGAATCATAGTTTCAAAATTTATACATATGTACATTATGTTGGCCCTCACTACAACCACGCCATCAAAAATATGTGTCATTTACAACAATGTGAGCCATGCTCATATGCAAAAAATACACCAAATCTAGTAGACCCACTATGGTGGCGAAAGCTATAAATTTCCCCTGGTAGGGGCACTCCACTTGCTCTCTTAGTTGAGAGATACCGCTAATATACCAACACATCCCTCTCTACTACTACCCACCTCAAAATTGAGCATCACTCTAGGGCAGGCCCAGTACAAATATCTCTCATCTTCTACCCCATATTTCCCAACTTTCCTCATGAACTCCTCTCAAGGCCACATCAAATCGCTACCACGAGTTAGTTAACTGCATGCGAATATTTTCTATATTCCTCCACCTATCCTCCATTTATAGCTTTACTAAGGATATTTGTATGGATGGCCTATCCTCATGATCATGATGAATTTCTTGTTTCCCTACACCCTTTGGCCCTACATGAGTCACCCCATTTGTTGGTATCCTCAACACCATCATTGGCGCTATGCCCACCAACTCATATCCACTCATTCCCATGTCTACACACAAAAAAAGGGGTACCCATTCATAACCTATATAAATCCATAAGAATAAATGTGATACAAAAAAGAAGGAATAAAAATAAACCATAAAACTCACCTAGGAGACTCCACTACTCTCTGGGGGAAAGGACCATATCTGGATCACCACGGTAGTCCATACCTACAAATGGGAAATGTAACACTACTTTTTATAACTTTTTCCACTACCTAACAAATTGTGGGGTGAAAATTAGTCTTGCACTCATAGGATCTAGCACCTCACCCCATCAATGCATTTGAGGCTCTTACAATCCCCCCATCCAAACATCCTATCGCAATAGTTGTGAAATCACCCACTCATAAAATAGGCAGCATAGGACCGAGCCAAAGTAAAGTCCCCTCCTCAATGGGTTTAGCATTGTGAGATTTGTGCTACCATTATATCTCTCATAAGAAAGGCTCATGCAAACAACCTCCCATGGAGCACCTGTTCCATGACCATCATCTGGTCATTGATGATCCGATGGGCCCCCAGGGATCCATAAATATGAACTATCATCATCACCAATTCTTAGGTGACTAAGTCTTCTATCACATGAATACATATGGACCCACCCTCTCACCCCTCTAGCCCAATACAATGTTACTTAACTAGTTGATCAATTGACCTCCCATCATCAAGACAAGGTAATAAATTAGCCATTTCCCCTCAAATAGGAAGACCAATTTAGAAGTAAATATTTGCGAAGGATCTCAATTCCACTGGATGACCCATCACCATAAATTGCTCCTCCTTAGGATGCCATATCCATATAATATTTCTAATTAGCCCCTCATTAATGAAAAATGTGAGACAATCAAAGTACTTCGTCAAACCAAAGATGGCCAACACATGCCAAGATGCAAGGTATGCCCTCACCTCAATGCTAGAACTTCATAGTCTTTCTCATGCTAGTGAATGGGCATGGCTCTCCATTGTGCATGCACCTAAAAAAACCAAAAGCAAAGACAAATGTCATTTTTTTCTCTAATCAATTAATATTCACAACTTGGCACATCACATTCGTGTGGTTCACTTGATTAGTCAGTGAACAATCACACAAACATGTTGTGTGAATATCCACTAAATAGTCATGTGAATTGCATGCCTGAACAAGATAACATATGCACAAGTTATATCTATGACTGTTCACTGAACATTCATTCCATTCACATGACTTTCCAATGAACATACACATGAACAATTTTCATGACTATCCATGAATTTGCACGATTGTCCAATGCATTATCGTGATTTTTTTTGTGGTTGTTCCAATAACAATCACTCCATTCATGTGAGAGACCATTGAATAGTTTCTCAATATTGTGTGTGAATTCCATGGTTTCCCACATGAACATATGGATCACTTAAAAAGAGCTCATATGGGCCTAAATTCACCTGCTATCCTAAAAAATGAATGCATAAAATGAAAGATTGATTCAAGACCCCTTACTTAGCTCTTGCAGACTTGAAAATTTCTCACATGTGCATGTACAATAGATTTCAAAAGATTGTGGGATCCACACGCTCACATACCAACTTAGAAAAGTACAATTAATTGACCTTTGTGGGCCCCACCCCATTTTATCTGGTCTAGTTCCAAAGTTCCTTATAAATATGAAAGAGCTCAAAAGCTCCATTTTTAGAACCGGTTGTCCTATTGGATTCATGACATCACTACCTCCAATGATGAATGATTCGTTTATTTTTCCCAAAAATTCACTCTAGGGTCATTTTCCCCACCAAAATTTCAACAGACTGGTATGTGAGCTCGCTAGCTTTGTTTTTTATACCATTTGCACCATCTGATTTTTTATCAACACAACTTTCACATCTAGTATTTGATTTCACAAGTGTGGTTATTTGATAGGCAACCCTCTTTGTCTCTTTATTGCACATGAAAGGCCATTGAACCTACCCCTTTAGGTATATACTTCTTCAAACTAGCATGTTTTCACTCCCTCTGAGATCAATGCATTTACCAGTATCACTCCCAACAAATATTCCTTTACGGTTCTCATTTCCTTACTACACATGCAACTTCACTTAGTTCCACATGCATTCTGTTACTTCTAGATGGTAGCACTTCATGACCCCCATGGGTTGCCTAAATTTTTAGCTCCACTTGCATTAGAGGCACCCATGTTATTTATTCACATAAGACATGAGTCCAAACAGTATACATCCCATAGAATGAACCTCATACTTCTTACTCCTCATAATGTTGACCCATCCCCTAGGACTCCCAACAATTCACACTTTTTATGGTTAGTTATGATGAATGTGGTACTACATTTTCAATGGCCTCTCATCTCCCTCAATATCAGTAGACCATCTACATTCCAATTTATCATTAATTTACCCCCACAAAGACCCATCCAAAGGGGCCCCTTCCCCCATCCACTCTCACTGCTCTCGTCTCACATGGTCGAGCCATTTGATAATATGACAAGGGAACCCATCTACATGCTTGTACTTTACCCAATTTTTTTACATTCTTTCAGTCTTTCATTCACTAGAAAATGTAAAAAGATATTCTTTACTCAAGAAGCACTAATACTCATACCATTGCATCTGATGGAACCACTTTGAACCTAGTGACAATCCTAGTCTCCCTTGGTTGGAGCATCTGCACTAAGTCACTTGTTCCTGCATAATTGTAGTTGATTGCAACACTTCACGTATCCCAGTACCCATCACTATGATCCCCAGAATTTCCTCCATCATCTAACTATCCATTTACATCCACTTGCCCCAATCTCAATTTGATAAAAACTTAACATATCTAGTTTCCCCCATGAAACCATATTATTTTATGTCCAATTGGTTTTTTTATTACTGTCATTTTCAACCATAATCTATGCTTCTCCCAAGGGAAGTTCTATGTTATCCTCATAACCACCTCATTTGAAATTGTCACAAACATCCAACATTGCAATTTGGTATCCAGCTTATCCTCAATAAATTTCAAGGGATACCTTGTCCTTTGCGATCACGTCATCATTCCCGTTGACACCGACTTAAGTTTTCTTGTAATATTAAGGTATCTTGATTCACATTTGCATCAACAATGACAAACCTTGGACAGGAAAAAGAGAGTCACCATTGCTCTCTAATTTTGTTGACCCCCCTAATGTTCATCATTAACTCATATACACATCAAGACAGGTCATACCTTGCGACAGTTGCATCTTTGATTTCCAATCAAAGACCGCTGGGCTTGATAGGCTCACAATTCCCTTAAGTATGAGCACTTTCCATAATTATTTTCTTCACATTCCAAGGAACCCTCTCTTCAAAGAGGTCATTTATTATTATTGACATCTCTAAGGAATATGGATATTTCTACTCCATAGATTCTCTATTTAAATCATCCTTAGTGATATTTCTAGAACACTTATCATGCTCAGACAAGAGATTCCAACATAGTGTTTCCTATTGTAATGTATTTTTCTAAATTCATGAGCATGGGATATGCCTGTCTTGTTTGTAGAGATAAATTGTATATCCAAGGATGATTGGTTTGTTTACATGTGGCTTCTCATCACTCCTCCATAGTATGTTTCTCTCTCTCTCTCTCTCTCTCTCTCGTGTGTCAATTTACAAGTGTGAAAGAACAAAAAATGATGATGCATTTCAGATATATAGTAACTCCTAACCTCATACATTAGGGGGGATTTTTTATCACATACAAATTGCTCATAGAGCTATACAGATGATCAATGGATAGAACATCACTACAACATCACAATTACTACCTTATGGCATTAATCTTGCACCTCAAAAGGAGGGAAAAAAACTATATAAAGTGGGTTTTTATTCACTTGCATGGCCTGTCAATGAGAATTTTCCCAAATTGCATGAAGTTTGCTTCTATAGTTGTGCAAGCCTACAATACACAACATCTCAGCTAATTTTGGTGCATTTAAGGTAGAAAAGCTATCTAAGGTAATCCTAGCCCAATATACAAGAAGGCATTGAGATCCATTACCATTTATGATCATTCCTTGGGTAGTTACAATTCTCCTCATGCATGGGGATATACAATTCAAACTAATTTCTTTCACACTTGGAACTAATTTTAATGAAGCTTGAAGTAAACACATAAATAGAAGCCATGGAGTAGTAATTCAAGAGGAAGATTTTAGAAAGGTTATGATGATGGGATAAACATTGAGACCTCCTTTCTCATGCCTTCATATTTACGATTCATACCCATGTGATTTTTCTTGAGCTCTTCCCTTGAAGAGGGAAGAACATTTCTTCACATTTCACTTGAGAGAGAGAGGATACTTGGAGAGAAAAAGAACCTTCCCATGGGTACATTTCAAATTATAAAATTATAAAATTTAAATTATGATCTTCAAATCTGACTGATGGATACATATGGGTACATTTCTTCACAAGAGT
>ML803118.1:6823-30943 GCA_009831015.1 Picea engelmannii
ATCTAAAATGAGTTTTCAATTGCTTGCCATGTTAGGGCATTGTCCACTTGGGTGGGTTGTCATATAAATATATTCTTCTATATTGTTTCCTTCCATATATTTTCAATTATTACCTCTATCCAAAATTTTGATTTCCTTGTGATTAGTTTCCATTAGATTTTCACATTTAAAGCAAGGTTTTAAAGTATGGGGTATTTGATACCCAAACCTTATTTTTCTATAAGAAGGATAACAATTTCCCAAGTTACCAAGAGATTTCTTTTGACCTAAATTATTCTCTTCCTTCCACAAAAAACCCTAGACATGGCGAATGAGTCTGTTCACAATATTACTTAAGATCCAACAAAAGAGAGATTTGCAGGGCTAGAAGAGAAAGTCATTGATATCTCTCACAATATGATACTCCTCATGGTGGCTCTTGCAAATAAGCTTGGACCATTTAGGGAGGTTGGAGGCTCTAACTCAAAGATAGAATCAGAGGGGAAACCGAGAGATAATCAAGACCCATAAAAGGAGTTGAGGAAAGAGCTCGAGAAAGAGTAGCCAAGTTCTAGTGCCATTACCCCTTCACAGTCTTTATTTAAAATGGAAACGGAAGTGGATATCAAGCCATGTCAAGGTTATATCAATGCATTAAATTTGAATCATTGTTTGTAGCAATTAGAGTTCAGTGTTCACAATATAGATGAGAAGTAGAAGATTTTGTTTGCCTGATTGAAATTAGAGGGCCATGCATTAACCTGGTGGGAAATCCACACAAAGACACTTAGGATGAAGGGTGATCCTCCAATAACCAAGTGGGAGGATTTCAAAACCCTTATTGAGTCCTAATTCTACCCTATTATTCATGTAGAGGACCAATGGATCCATCGACATCACTTCAAGCAAAGGTAGGGGCAAAGTGTGCAGGAGTACACCATGAAATTCAGAAAGATGGTTGTAATTCTAAGTATCTCTCCCGAGAACCCAAATATACTCCTAAAATATCTCGGGGGTCTACATAGTCATTTGCAAAAGCAAGTGATGCCCTTTGATCCCAAGACAATTGATGAGCCCTATGTGCAAGAACAATATCTAGAAAATACAGGCCACAAAAAAGGATAGCCAAGTGGTTCCAAACAGAAAGAGCACCAAGAAGCTTCCAAGGAGGGGAAGAAGAAGAAGTGGAAAGGGAAATACAAGAAGATGACAACCACTACACATTAGTGCAAGGATCTAAGTAACCACTATAACCATTGTAATATTGATGGTCATACTGAATAAAAGTGTTGGACACTACATCCAAAACTAAACCCTAAGCATCATAAGAAGGATGGCAAGAAGAAGAACCTTCTAGCCATGGATTCAAGCAATCGGGTAGAGAGAAATTTAGATGTGGATGAGAATATTTCCTTCACTTTGGTGCAGAAAGAGGTGAATTTGAGTAGCTTTCATCACAATGAAGAGAAGGAGATGGAAGTAATCTTCCATATTTAGATCCACGTCAAGAAGACCAAGCTAGATGCTCTATTTGATTCCAGTTCACCAACCAATCTCATAGTCGTCGATCCGGTTAGCAAGCTTGGGTTGGAGGTTCAAGATAATCCTATTCCACATCCATTGGGTTGGGTAAACAAAGATGCAGAGATCAAGGTCATGAAACAATGTAATATCAAATTCACTTTAAGTGAAGATTTTATTGATGAAGTGGAGTTAAATGTAGTACCCTTTGACACGTGTGGTGTAGTGTTTGGAAGCCCCTACATGTATATGCGAGATTCAATCTTCATGTAGAGAGAAAAACAATATCGCCTGATCAAGGATGAGAAGTCTTTCATAATTAATGCACATAAAGGTAAATTGAATATCTCAGTGATAAGTGCCATCCAAGCCGAAAATTTGATTAGTTCAAGTAAGTAGTATGATTTTCTTTTCTTATGAGAGAATCAGTCGGGTGATGAATCGATAAGAGTAAAGGCATCCTTGGAGGGATGTATGAAAAATCATAAACAACAACTAGAGGAGTTGTTGTTGGAAAACATAAGAGTGCTCTAGGAGCTTAAAGGATTGCCACCTGAGAGAGAAGTGGAGCATGAGACACAGTTGTTGCATGACTCCCCATTACCAAATATTGGGTTGTATAGACGATCTGTTTTGGAAGTAGATGAAGTGAAGAAATAGTTGCAACAATTGCTAGAGTAGGGAATAATTCAACCAAGAACCTCACCTTTTGGGTCACCTATCATCATCATACCCAAGAAGGATGAGACTTGGTGGATGTGTGTCGACTACAAAGCTTTGAACAAGATGACACTCAAGAATCGATACTCTCTGCCCATGATCAATGATTTGTTAGACTAGTTGTAGCATGCCAAGTACTTGACCAAGTTGGATCTCAAATCGAGATACTACTAGGTACACATTAAATAAGAAGACACCTGGAAGACTTCCTTCAAGACAAGGCACAATTTGTATGAATGGCTGGTCATGGAATTTGGTTTATGTAATGCACTAGCTACATTTATGAGATTGATAAATGATGTATTGCACCCATATTTAGATTCATTTGTTATAGTGTATTTGGATGATATATAAGTTTATAGCTCTACCTCGGAGGAGCACATATCACATCTCATGCAAGTGTTAGACACTCTGAAAAAGCACTAGCTGCTAGGTAAGCTCAAGAAATGTAAGTTTTCTCAACAGTCATTGGTGTATTTTAGGTATGTGATTGGTGGAGGGGAGCTCAAGATAGATCCCGAAAAGATGGAGATCATCATAAAATGGCTAGTTCCTACTAATGTCAATGAAGTTAGGAGTTTTGTTGGGGTAGAAAAATAACTATGAAAGTTCATAGCATATTTTTCAATGGTAGTTGCACCACTCCATGCCATAACAACCAGTGGTAAGTGTTTCCAGTGGGGAAATAATCATGCAAAAAGATTTCGACGAGCTAAAATAGAATATAAGTCAAGCACCAATTCTCGCATTTCCTAACTTGTAGAAGCCCTTCGAAGTGGATACGGATGCAAGTGGGTATGCTATGGGATAAGTTTCGATGCAAGGAGTTAATCCCATATGTTGTCATTATGAAATGTTTCATGGGTGATTCTTAAAATACGCTACATATGATAAGGAACTCTATGCCCTAGTTCAAGTTGTTAAGAAGTGGAAGCACTATATAATGGGTAAGGAAACCATAATCCACATAGATCACCAACCACTACAGTATTTGTAGGCCCAGAGTAAGCTTCAAAAAACAAGACATTACAAGTGGATCGAGTTTTTGCAACAATTTTATCTAGTCATAAAGTATAAGAAGGGAAGTAGTAATAAGTTGGTGGACATGATTTCAAGGTGACACATTGGAACATTAAGCATTGATGGTTCATCACAGTTCTCCTGGATTCATTTGGTCAGGTGATTTACCTACATCTAGATACCGTCGATTGATCAATCGACCTGATCTCTACATTGGTCGGTCAAGTAGTCGACATGTTTGACAGTCAGACAATCGAAGATAGTAAGGTGGTGGATCGACCAACCCAAAAATAAACTACGAGTTGGATGCATGGATGGTCAGGTCGAGCATCTTTGTTGATCCAACTCAATCGTGTGGATTTGAGGGAGTCAACTCTAAAAAACGACAATTATATGTGGATAAGATCCTCTTGATTTCATGAAAGTTGGATAGATCTCGAGGTTGTAAATATCACACCCCTTGGGTATTTATTATCAAGTGATTGTGAAGTGATATCATATGGAGATATCAAGATCCAATATGCATTGTGATGTTCTGATCATAGTGTGTTTTTCTTAAGTGTTGTAATGGTATATTTAGACACCACTTTCGTTCCTTCTTCGATTATATGCAGAATTGTTTGTCTGTTTCCTTACATGTTCCACCCCTTTCCCCAACATGGTATCAGATTTGATGGTTTGAAACCTTGCATGTTATTTGCAAACCTTGTTGAATCGGGTCTGTTGTGTGAATAAGTCTAGGTTGATGGTTTACTGATTGGAACCAATTGAAACAAAACTTTCTATCTAGATATTGAAGATGGCTTCGAATATTGATCTCGTTGTTTTGAACATATCAATTATTTAGTATGGGAACTAGACATGGAAACCTGTTAAAGAGTAAAGGGATGTGGTAGTATACAAAGATTGAGATTCCAGATTCAATAGATGATCGAGCAAAGTTTGTTGTTGATGGTAAGAAGGATGAGGCTCTGGGGTCATCAAGACCTATATCTCATAAGATATTTGGTTTCACCTCAATGGAATCGACTGCCTTCATCAAGTATGGAAGAAGTTGAAGTTGTTTTTTGACCGAGTTGATGAGAGCCATGTCATGTAGCTGGAGAAAGAGTTGATCTCTCTCGATCCTCATTCTTTTGACACAATAGAGGACTATTTTGCGAGTGTCAAAGAAATCCAATTGAAATTGGGCGAATGTGGAAATAACTATCAGAAGAAGGATGGAAAACTAATTGAGCTAATCCCAATGAATTTGAGAACACCATTTGACATGTTCGTGTTGAATTTCTGCACCAATTGGAAAGCACACAAGGAAGATGGTAAGGATTACACTTTTGAAGATTTTTATGGCCTTTTGATTATTGATCAACATAGATTGCTTGAAGAAGGCAAGCTTGGTGGTAAACATCAAGCCCAATTTATCAAGGGAAAGAGAAAGTCGGATCACAGGGAAAGAGCGTGGTTTGATACCTCTATAAAAAGACTTAGATGCCACAACCAGAAAACTAAGGGACATATAGATGCACCCCAATGAAGTTGAAAGAAGAAGAATGTTAATACTGTGGAAATATTGGACAAATGGAGAAAGTTTGTTATAAGAAGAGAGACGATTAAGAGGAGAAGGTTAAATTCCTTGAAGGAGATGTGTCCTTTGTACGCCTAAGCCGCTGATAGTTTCACCTTCCAATTTAGAATTTCTCACACCTTGTTGTCTCATTTTGTGTAGAATGAATGGGTAGTCGACTCTAGGTGCACTTATCACATGGCTAAGGATGCCTCCTTGTTCACATACTTGGATGAAGCTAAGAAGAGAAAGATCTATATTGCTGATGTTTTTTCTCTGGATATTGTTGGTCAGGGTGATGTTACCTATCAGCATGGGAGAATTGTTGAGGTTTATCATGTGCCAAACCTCAGTGCCAATCTATTTTGTGTTTCTTAATTAACACAGACTTGTAAGATTGTTGAATTTTGACCAAATCGGTTCTATGTTCATTATTTGAAGGAAGGTAAGTCGATTATCGTTGTAGGGTTTCTCAACTCAAAGGACAATTTGTATAAATTCTGTGACATGACTCGACTTGATAGTGAACTGATTTCTCTTTTTGCTCAAACTAATGAATGAAGTTGAACTTGGCATGAACGACTCAGACACTTGAATTTTTTAAGTCTGCAGTAGATGGAAACTCATAACATGGTTTTTGTTCTACGTAAAGTGTTTCCCTCTAAAGGAGTCTATAAAGGCTATGTGCTTGACAAGCATCATCAGGAAACTTTCGACTCTAGAAAAGAATGGTTAGCACATAACCTATTGGAGTTGGTTCACAATGATGTTTGTTGCATCAATCTAGCTTCCCTGGCAGGTGCAAGGAAATTTTTCACTTTCATCGATGATCTCTCTTGTTTCACTTGGGTCTATTTTATGAAGAATAAGAACCATGTCTTTGAAAAGTTCAAGGAGTTTAAAACCTTTGCTAAAAATTAATGTGGCCAACCAATCAAGTGCTTGAGATCAAAAAATGGTGGTGAGTATGTAAATCAACCTTTTGAAGAATACCTGGTTCGATCTAGTATTGACTGGTAGCGGTTAATTCCTCACACACCTCAAAAGAATGGTGTTATAGAATGTAAGAATCAAAATTTAGTCGAAATGTCTAGATGTCTTTTGTAGGCTAAAGATATGCCTTCTCGCTTTTGGGCTGAAGTGGTGTATTGTGAAAACTATCTACTCAATCACATCTCGACTTGAGTTGTTCCTTCCATGACTCCAATCAAAGGATGGTCTGGAAAGAAGTCTTCAGTCGACCACCTATGTGTGTTTGGATGTGTTTCATGGGCTCATATTTTTTCGATGGCAGAAATAAGTTGGATGAAAAGAGTCATGCTTTCATTGTGATGGGATACTCTAAGGAGTCGAAAACATATTGACATTTTGATCCTGTCAAATGGTAAATCATAATAAGATGAAATGCATGGTTTGATGAGAAGTCTCATGGAATTAAGTTGTTAAATGCCTCTTATGGATTACAGCAGGATGATCCCTTTGATGTTGTCTTCAACACCAGTTCGCATGTTCCATATTTCATTCATTTGACTAGACAAACAAACTTTGTTCATGTTTCGACTCAACCATCGACCTCCAAGTCAACTAGTCTGTTGATCTCTGTTACAATTGGTCCCCCATCTCTTTTGAATGAAACCTCTCCGACTTATGATCAACCTACTGCAGTGAATCACAGTTCACATGTTTATTTTTCTACCCAGATGGGCTTGTTACACGTCAAAATTCCTCACTTCGGTAATGTCACATTCTCATTGTCGTAAGTGTCGTAAGTGTCACACTTTTGTCGCAAGTGTCATAAGTGTTTCATTCTCGTCATGTAAGTGTCACATCATGAACGAAATTTTGGAAACACTTGATACAACCCTGAAAACATATTAGAAGAATAAGCCCCATCATTTGACAGTCAAAACAAAATGTTTTCTATGAGAATTGGTCATCTTGACAACTTTTTGAAGATTGACACTCCCCTGCTCGTATACAGGGAGCACTAGCACTCTTTGTCTATCTACCAGGGAGTTTTTTAGCGCTATGTTACCCATTGTAAGGGAATGCTGACTTGGTTGAGAAAATCTTGGAAGAAATCCCCTTTTTCTCTAAAGACAAATATAGATGGATCGAGTTGGTTTGGCTTGAATCTAACCCTTAGGATGCATCTAAGGGAGATATCACAACTAATGGAGTCATATACTCAACTAATCCCAAATATAACCAAGGTGGTTGAGCCTCTCAAAGCCTATAAATGGAGGCATTCTCGCGGTGAACAAGGAGGAAAATAATTAGCAAAGCATTGTTATTCTGATCGTGAATATTTCGAGCAAGGGGTTGGAAGAGGAGGACTTGGGGAGGCTGCTGCAACATCATCTGAAGATTGTAAGTGTCTCTTTAAAGTTCTCATAAATAAACTTGGCCTATTTCCTTATAGTATGTGTTTACATGTACTTGTCTATGCTTTTTTTAATCTTCATAGATAGATTGGTTTTGTCTAATCCATTAGAGTAGGAGATAGTCGTTTGTCTTTTGGTTGTCCATTGCAGGTACTATTCAGAACTCGTGGATTGGAGCAGATTGAACAAACTTCGAAAGTGAGGTACATCATACTATCCCTCTTACTCTCTTTTTCGATGGATAGAGTTAATCTATAGGAATGGTAGTGTCCAAAGGTAGTTTTTGTCTTGGTAGAGGGGTCTGTACTCCAAGGGAAAATTCACCTATTTGCAGGGGAATTATTCCATAACAGAAATTGGCGACTCCACTGGGGATCGAATTTTCAGTTTTGGTTCTTTCCTTTGTTTGTCCTTACATTTTGTCTATATTTAGATCCCGTTTTGTGATTTAATCTATCCTTACATCTTTTCATCTTTGCTAAGTTGTCTTACAAAGTCTCTGATTGAATTTTCTTGAGTTTTTGAGTTTTCTGGGTTTTCTTCCAAAACTTTTCTCAAGACTTGTGCCCTCTCCAATTTAAGTCAGAGCACTGACAGCTTGATCAATGCTCCCCTAGAGTGTATTAGGGAGCGTTGTAGCGCTCTGGTGCCTTGATTACCAGAGCGTCAATCTTTCTTTCTTTGAAAAATTGTTGGTTGTTTTCTTGTTGGGCATAGTTCTTGGGTCTTTATCTCTGACTTAGATCCTATTCTGTCAGATCATGTCTTCTGCTTGACTTAAAACTTGATGCTTTTCATTCTTTTAGTCTTGATTGGGTTTGTGTTGTCTTTCTTTTTTTCAAAATCAACCGTTTTTTCTCAAACTTGGTTTCTTTTGCTACTCTTTTTGATTATCTGATTGATTAAAGGTTTTCATAGGGGAAGTCATTGATCTCAGTACTGTTACTTTGTATTTGATCCCTTACTCAATTCTGAAAGACTATTAAATGTGATTCTTTGCTTTTTGGTGTTTTTATTTGAGTGAATAGTTTGTTCTTCTTTTGGTTTCTTATCAACTGCTGAGAGTGTCTTTGTTTGTGTACTTTTTCTTCCTCTTTTCAAATCACAGTAGTGAAGTCATTTTTCATTATTAGTGAAAGCAAGAAGCATTAGATGAACTATTCAATTTACATTTGCGATCAGATAAAGAAATACTTGTATGCACTGGTTTTGAATATTGGAAATGATTTCTTTACAATTTGGCATTTGTTTGAATTCTTGTTGAGAACGAAATAGTATAAAATTTTGCATTCTTGAGTGTTTTGTTAGTGAAAGAAAAGAAACTCTTCTCCTTCCTTTAGCTAGAAGTTCATTGAAAATAAAATTTGCATCTCATTCTTTTCATATTTTTGGAGTCGAGTATCCAATATCATCAGTTTCACTATCATTCACCTTTGTGTAACGAACAACCATGAAAATGAACGCTAATTAAAATCAAACTAGAAACTTTTATTTTAAAGATCTTTACACCAACATTAGACTAGGACTAGAGCTTTGGAATAGGTTGTGAGAATAAATCTCCAAAACATTCTAGACAAACACACAATCTTGTGATAGGGAGAGTAAATCCAATTTTCGTATAAGCATAGCTAGGATCCCCCTCTCACACAGGGGTTAAACACGAGGCCGGGTTCAGGAGAGCAATGAATATTATCCCACTGAGTCTTAATTGATCGTAGTAGTACGGACATATATTGGGGGTTCTTATTGAGGGTAAACTGTCTTCATTTGGTCTCGGAGCTTCATGAATTCTGAATCCATCCAAGGTCCTCTAGAGTTTACCAGTGCACTTGTCCTCACTTCTCTTGAAGAAGTTCGGATTTGATATACTATCCATACGTTTGGACTCGACTGTTGACTGTACCCACCCAGAGGCTGACTGCAAGTTGGTATCCTTAGTAGCCACAATTTTTAGGGTCCTTACACAAGGTGACGGTGAAGGGAAGTCTTTTTTGTACATGGAATAGACGTTGGTCAAACTCACTCTGGCTCCTTAGAGGGTAACCCACAGGTAAAACCGCGAGGAAGATTGCACCAAGGTGTAAGTCTATTAAGTAGGTTGCCAACATAACTAATCCACCCACTCATATCCTAGATCCTTCTCAATTTGATCATGTGACGTTGGATTTCATCACCAACTAGTACGTTCATTGAGAGAAGGCATTGTTTGCTGGTTGGTTTTCTAGATTTTTTTTAGCGAGTGTTGTTTGTTTACTTTAGTTGTCCTTAAAAATTGATACCATGGACGATAAAGGTCTTCGTAGATCACGTAGGATGCAAGGGTCACCTCTAGAAGGCTAGGAACTCTTACCTCCTAGCTCACCTGAAGACACTTACCGACAAGAGATTGAAAATCATTCAAATGCTGGGAGTGATGCTACTCCTTTGCTAGAAAATCCTGAGAGAGCCTTATTTACAGTTGAGGAAGGTTCCACCCTTCCTGTAAACCCAACTTTGTTCATTCCTCTCTATCTAGTCTTGGTTTGACTGGAATCCTCAGGTAGCATTGTAGTAGAAGATTACCCTCGCCTACCATCAAGGCCATATAATCAACTAGATATGGAACCAATATAACCGAATTTTAACAAAGACTACACTACCCCTGTCCGTTCTACTGAAATGATAGATCCACAACAAACTCATGTTCGTTCGATATGGAGAAATCCATCGGGACTACCTTTATGAGAAATTTAATTTTAGTTGACCACATTTTGACCCTCCACATGCCTCTACCACCATTGGTGCTGAGGCAGGACCATCAGGTCATGCCATCATTGATCTCATCAAAACGACAGTTAATATTGGTACCACCTCAGGCTAGGTTCAAAGTGAAACATGAGTCATGTTACCCAGTTAGTTTCAAATTACCTTCACAGTTACACCTCCTATCCCTCTTCAAACTACAACTTCGTATACTCCATAGAATCATGTTGGGACAACTTCACATCACATAATGCAAAACCCTACCACACAACTAAACCCAACTACGGGTCAAACCCCTACCAGGGGGAAACCGTCTTGCAACATGCAAATTCCGACTGAGGGACAACCCCCTCTTACCGGTCATACCCCAATTTCTACCCAATCAATGGCAGGGGGACAATCTCAACCTTCGTTCACCTGAAACCCCCCACAATCCTGGGGACCACCCTAAGGAGGTTAGTTTCACCAACCACATCAGGGAGGGCCATCAAATCCTAACTCGCAAGGAGTAATCCCAAATCCCAATCCTTTTGGACTACATTCTGGACAACCTTTCCTGGGAGTCCTGAATCCCACTTGGGGTCCTCAAGGTCAATCATCTTTTCCTCCCCGAGGGACAAATCCTTACCTTTCTCAAGGTAAATCTGGTTACCCTCCTCAAGGGCAACCTGGTTATCCACCTCAAGCTAATCAAGTGAACTATCCTCCCCTGGGTTACACTGATTATCTTCCCTAGGGTCAAATTGGTTTCCCTTCTCCTTTTATGCACATTCCTCAACAATAAATCCTACTTTTGCTGGTCAACATCGTTCGTCATTTCTTCCCAGTTTGGATGACATAGAAGAAGATATTTCATATATCTTTCCTAGTGATATTGTCGACTCTCCCCAATATCCAATACTCACTCAAGATACCATCTCCAAGGGGAGTTTGGGAAACATCTCTTCCACTATCATTGTTGACATATCCATTAAAGAAGGTATTGTGTAAAACATACAACTAGGTGCAAATTGTTCAGCTGAAGAAGTTGAGACTTATACCACCTTGTTCAAAGAATTTCATGACATCTTCGCCTGGAGTTACGAAGAAATTCCAAGGATCGATCCATCGATCGTTGTGCATTAACTAAAAATTTACCCAAGATTTAAACCCGTGAGACAAAAACTTTGCCCGATCCATCCTAAGAAAACCGCGACAATCAAGGCAAAAGTAGAAAAACTTTTGAAATCTAGTTTTATTTATCCCTTCCCTTTGATCGAATGGGTTTCCAATATCGTTCTGATCTCCAAGAAACAAGAGGCCATTCATGTTTGTGTCGACTATCGATATCTTAATAAGGATTATCCCAAAGATAATTACCCTACACCCTTTATCGACCAAATTATCGATAATTGCGTCGAAAGCGTTATTTTCTCTTTCATGGATGGTTTTTCTGGATATAACCAGCTCAACATTTTATCGAATGATAAACATAAAACAACCTTCATCTGCCCTTGGGGAAATTTCACTTATAAGAAATTACCTTTTGGCTTTAAAAATGCTGGAGCCACTTTCCAGCGGGCCATGTCGTATGTGTTCCATGACATCAAACATATTGTTGAACCTTACCTCGATGACTTACCAGCTCACTTGTCTCATCGACATGACCACATTGGTCACCTACGAGCCATATTTCTTCAATATCGGTTTTACAACATACATTTGAATCCCCATTAATGCATTTTCACTGTCGAATCAAGAAGACTCCTCAGATTTGTAGTCTCCAAAGAAGGGATTAGGGTGGATACCTTTAAAGTCAAAGCCATTCTCGCTTTACCTCCTCCCAACAACCTCACTCAACTGCAAAGTTTGCAAGGGATGGCAAACTTTCTTCGCCGCTTCATTTGCAATTACGTCGAAATCACTAAAGAATTCATGAGATTGCTGCAAAAAGATGCCCCTTTCATTTGGGATGCAAACACTCAAGACTCATTTGATGTTCTTAAACATGCCTTAACGAACACACCTCTTTTGCATCCACCGAATTATGAAAAAGATTATATCCTTTATTTGGTTTCATCTACTTCCACTATTGCTATGGTGTTAGTACAAGAGGATTATGACGGTACCGAACATGTGATATACTATCCGAGTAAAATTCTATCAGGTCCTGAACTCTGGTATTCACATGTCAAAAAATTGGCTTTGGAAACAATTATTGTTGTCCAAATATTTATCCATTACATTCTTTTATGCACTACCACGATCATTGTAGACTCGAACCCCATGTACCATATCTTGACTCATCAAGTACTTGGGGGAAAATATTCAAAATGGATTGTCATCCTCCAAGAATTCGATCTCGAGTTTGCCAAATCCAAGGCTAAGAAATTGTTGGTTTTCACGGAATTAATTTGTGATCTTCCCCATACTGATGAGGATACTGAGCCCAATGATTCTCTTCCTGATGAATCCATGTTCCTTATTAGTACGTCCGATCCTTGGTATGGAGATATTCTTCTCTATCTCCAAATATAACGCTTTCAGCCTAGCATTTCATGTGATGAATGATGTCGCATTCGACACCACTCAAAGCACTACCTTATCATTGGTGACACCTTGTATCACCGTCGCATTGATACTATCCTACGACGTTTCTTAACCCAAGATGAGGATGAACAAGTACTAAATGACTGTCACCTTGGAGCTTGTGACGGTCATCTTTCTGGGATGGCTACAACCCAAAAAATTCTACGTGTCGATTATTTTTGGCCTTCCATATTAAAATATTGCATCGAGTCTGTTAAAAAATGCCCACCCTGTCAAATATTTTAGAGGAAATCATGTACCCACCCAACTCCACTTCATCCCATTTTCGTCGTTGACCCCTTTGCAAAATGGGGCATCTATTTTATCTAATGTAATCCTACCTCAACCGAGGGGCACAGTTATATCATCGTTGTCGTTGATTATTTCACTAAATGGGTTGAGGCTATGCCTACATTTCTTAACGATGGCCGCACTGCAACACTTTTTGTGTTCAACCACATCATCACTTGATTCGGTGTCCCACAATCTATTGTAACTGATCATGGATCCAATTTCCAGAACCAGATGATGGGAGAATTATGCACCAAGTTAGGTTTTATCCATGAAAACTCACCCCCCTACTATCCTTAGGAAAATGGGCAAGTTGATGCCATAAAAAAAGTCCTAAATACCATGCTTTAACGCATGGTGGGAACGAACAAAACCTCTTGGCACTTGAAACTCTTCTCCCAACTCTGGGCTTATCGGACTTCAGTTAAAACCACAACTAGATTTACACCCTTCCAGTTGGTATACGAGATAAAAGTGATATTACCAATCAAATGTGAGATTCCTTCATTGAAACTCACCGTAGAAATCCTACCTCACACTTCTATTGAAGAGGAACGATTCTTATATATGACCAAGTTGGATGAAACCTGTTGCGATGCTACTCTCATCAATGAGAGGTATAAAAAACACATGAAAAATCAATATGATAATTCCATCCAACCTCACACTTTCGAAGAAGGAGATCTAGTCCTAGTTTATGATCAAGATCATGACAAAATGGAGGCATGAAAGTTAGAACCCATGTCGCACGAGCCATACATCATGAAACGCGTGTTACATAGGGGCACCTATGAGTTAGTAGAATATGATGGAATATCTCTCAGTGAGCCCCAAAATGGGATTTACCTCAAGAAGTATTGTGCATAGAATATCTTTCATGTGTGCTTTGTACATTACTGTACTATATACTTTTGAATTGGTGTGTCTTTTCATTTGCGTACGCGAGTGTTTTCTCAGCTTCTTATATGTTTCTCTATGATTGAATGCACAAATCATATCATCCTTTCCCATCCATTTAGGGTTTGCAGATGGTGCTAGTCAACATACCCAAAACATCGGTTCTGCAACTTGGGTCATCTACCACTCTGGTGAGTTAGTATGTTCGGGAGTAATTTCCTCGGATCTGCGACCAATAATGTTGTAGAGTATCATGTCGTCATTGAACTCTTAACCAAATCCTCCTCTCTAGGTATATCTTAATTGATTATTAACCTCGACTCTCAACTCATGGTCTATCAACTTAATCGTGAGTACACCATTCACAATTCAACTTTACTACGTTTCCATCTGAGGGTTCACCGTCTCGAAAGATATTTTGAATTTATTGAGTATAGACACATATCAAGAGAACTCAACACAATCACTGATTTGTTAGCGAATTACATTTTGGATTGGTATATTTCACATAGATAAACATTTGAAACATAAATCATATGTATAAACACATCACATAAAACACAAAAAAACAACATAGGTAGCCACAAAAATCGTTTATATATATATGCTTGATAGAGTTTTTTTTTTGAAATACATCATACAAAAGTACATAAGGAGGAAAAACATGGGCCTTCATGCCCATAATATCATCATAAAGACTACTAAATGACCAAGGACTATAATCATCCTCCTGTATCACGTTATGTTTAGCGTAGCACACTACCGCTTGTGTCACCTATCATAACAAATGATTGAGGCCTTCAGAGACCCCAACTATATGTCGTTGAAGATGTAAAGGCACGTCTCGCCACCTCAAGGGAGGAACACCCATCGTTAAGCCCCGAAGGTTTCTCTCCACCTCCCGTAGTCCTCCCACTATGATTTCATGCTCAGTTGCCGCCCATGCATCCCCACGACGCCCCAATGCTGGCATCTCTGCTGAATGTGACACACCTCTTTCTGCATGGTGAAAATGGAATGGTTTATATCCCTCATTGTACAACCAAAAACATATAAAAACAAAACAAAAATATTGTTACAATGTTATGATCTTTCAGACCTGATGCATCCCACTGTATTCCCTCGGGAAGTACCAAGTCCGCACTACCTCTGAAATCTACCCTAGCATAAGGGAAGTCCTCAATCACTACCAACCGCATCCTCCACCATGCTAAGAATTCGATAGTGAATCTAAAATCCGAGGGCTCATTCCCCAACCTGGGAGAAAGACTGGTCCAACTTTCCATATGAGGCTCGGTCACAAGACATGCTATCATTGCAACCTGTGGTTGCATTTGGGGAATCCGCTCTAAGAAAAATGAAACCAAGAAAGAACCATATCCAAACTGTTTTTGCCTACCAGTCCTGCATTTGGGTATCTGCTCTTTGACATTCCTTAGAAACCCTGCACTCCAGTTGAACAACCTTGGTTCTAAACACTAAATGGAATAATAAATATGGGATTTAGAAGCGAGATGGGCACTAGTGCTCCCCACCAACTTGGTGATAGCAAATAGGATAGATCAAAGTGATAGATCTCTCACATCTTTGATAATGATCCTTCCTCCCACCAACGATGACCTTGGTATGCAATATTCATAAACATATGCCTCGGTTGGTCGTGGAGTAGCTCGATGTCTGGAAAAAAGTATGGGCGCCCCTCTCCTCGAGAGCCCTGTAAAAAATTATATGTCATCCATATCAATATTAAGCATATGCAGCCCTATTCAGAACGCTTGCTCACTGTCATCCCATAGACCAATCAAGTATTCAAGCAATAACACTTCTTTCCTCATGTTCTAAAGATTGAAATACTTGAGCACGCCACAATTGAGGGTATTGAAGAGCAGAGACGTCATCAAACTTGTACTCATGTTCTTTCCACTCAATCATGGCTAACTATGGATGAAACATGCAAATACATCAATTAATCATCATTAGCTAATTCCTCATTGAAAGAAATTGTCTCTTTTTAGCCTAAAATCAAAGACTTTTTGAGTTATGTGTCTTTTCTCCCTCAAATAAGCAAACATAGCATTAGCCTGCCCTCAACGCGCATACCAGAGCATTGAAATCACGATCAACGCTCCCCTTGATTCCTTGAGGGAGCATTGATCCAGTTTGTTACTTCTTCTAGTTCGTTAAACAAAGGAAGAGGAACTTACTGAAGGTGAGTTATATCGAGCATGTGTTATCCTCCTCGAGCTCGTTAAATTAAAAAGAGGTACTCATCTATCTGGATTGGGGGGGGGGGAATTGAAGGAAGTGGGTCCATTTTCTTGAAAACTTTTGTAAGAAGTTCTTGCAATCACCCTTGAACACGACACTTGTTTTAACCTCCACACTGAACACTTGGATAATCCGCTAAACCTCTACACTGAACCAATCCTATGATTCTTTCCACTCCTTTGAACCATCCAAAGAATTCCTCAGCACTCGCTGCATTATGTTTTGGTCCACTCTGCATTTATGTTTCCAAGTCTCATATCATGCCTCAATGTTCAAGGTAAGTTTCTGCCTTGAGATTCAACCATTTACAAAATTACCAGTTTCCGTACCCGTGTTAGTCTGTTCATTTTCTATATCTTATCACTTTCCTGTGTTAGTTTCGTGTCGATGATGGGGGATACATCAAGGCCCTCCTTCGACGAGTATTTTCCTTTCCACTTCAACACATCATCTGAGAATTAGACTTAGAAACTAGTTAGTACCTTGGGACCTGCATGCCTCAATGGCAGGCCTCCTCACTTCCGATAATATGTTTACATCACTGACCTCTGATCGGATGATTCCATAAATGTTCGACCTCAAATCATTTATTCACATTTTTTGGATTGTGCTAGGGTACCTTGGGATTAATTGACATCATTGGTGATTTCCCTCACACTTGTTAACGATTTACCTTAATGATAGGTAATCAAGTGGTTTCTACCATGTTCGACATCAAAACATCTATTCATATGGCTAGATTCATACCACATAGGGATTGGGACAAATACCCTGGGGTGAGCATTCACTCTGATATCCACTTTACCCAGGTTGTGAAGGAAGTCGTTTGAGCATGCTGGTACTTATGTTGTCACATAGATCCATGTTGTATTGGTCTGTGGCTATGTTTTATCATCTTGTAGATCCACTGTGTATTTTGCATGGCTACAATAAGTTCATGTCATAGAAGTATGGATCCACATTGTATCTATGGTGGCCATACCCTTAGTCAATATCATCATGGATCCGCAGTGTATTTATTGGCGGCCATACTTTGAGTCATTTATAGTCCGAGCATAGGTATGCCTACCTCAGGAATAAAATACATATTAAAATTATTTGATGGTTGTCTACAACTTCCACCAGGTTCCCCGACTCCATACCCTTGCTTTGAAAAATCTACAAAGTGTTTGAGCCATCAACTTTCATTTTCAGACTTCACACTTTGGGGGGAAATATGTTACACGTCAAAATTCCTCACTTCGATAATGTCACATTCTCATTGTCGTAAGTGTCACACTTTTGTCGCAAGTGTCTCATTCTCATCATGTAAGCATCATATCACGAACAACACCTTGGAAACACTTGATACAACCCCTAAAACATGTTAGAAGAAGAAGCCCCATCAGTTGACATTCAGAACAAAGTGTTTTCTATGAGAATTGGTCATCTTGAAAACTTTTGGAAGATCAACACTCCCCTGCTCGTATACAGGGAGCACTAAATCTCTTTGTCTATCTAGCAGGGAGCATTGTAGCACTTTGTTACCCATTGTAAGGGAGCTCCTAATTGGTTGAGCAAATGTTAGAAGAAGTCCCCTTTTTCTCTAAATACAACTATGGATGGATCGAGTTGGTTTGGTTTGAATCTAACCCTTAGGATGCATCCAAGGGAGATATCACAACTAATGGAGTCACATCCTCAACTAATCCCAACTATAACTAAGGTGTTTGAGCCTCTCAAAGCCTATAAATGGAGGCATTCTCATGGTAAAAAAGGAGGAAAATAATCAGCAAAGCATTGTTATTCAGATCGTGGATCTTTCTAGCAAGGGGTTGGATGAGGAGGACTTGGGGAGGCTGCTGCAACATCATCTGAATATTGTAAGTGTCTCTTTAAAGTTCTCATAAATATACTTGGCCTATTTCCTTCTAGTATGTGTTTACATGTACTTGTCTATGCTTGTTTTAATCTTCATAGATATATTGGTTTTGTCTAATCCATTAGAGTAGGAGATAGTTGTTTGTCTTTTGGTTGTCCATTGTAGGTGCTATTCAAAACTGGTGGATTGGATCATCTTGGACAAAATTTGAATGTGAGGTACATCATACTATCCCTCTTACTCTCTTTTTCGATGGATAGAGTTAATCTATAGGAATGGTAGTGTACAAAGGTAGCTTTTTGTCTTGGTAGAGGGGTCTGTACTCCATGGGAAAATTCACCTATCCGCAGAGGAATTATTCTATAACAGGGCTTCCAAGACCATTGAAGGAATTGGACCTGATGACATTGATGTTTCCTCTAGACGACAAACTTGAAGTCAAAATCAACATGCTAGTGTTGCATTGATCACTCATGTACTTGAAACTTCTGATCTTGTTGCCAATTGGGATTCTAAAGGATGACTTGAATGGGAACAAGATATGTAGACAAAAAATGATTCTTTGTCAAAGAATCACACTTGAGACTTAGTTCCCTAACCACAAGGAAAGAACATGGTGAAGTTTCGGTGGGTCTACAGGATCAAATTTACCTTCGAAGGTGTTATTAAGTGACATAAGTAAGACCTTGTTTCATAGGGATTTTGTCAATAAGAAGGAATCGACTACACTGAAACCTTTGCCCCTATTGCAAAGATGAACTATGTTCGACTGATTCTTTCCCTTACTGCTCGTTTTGGATGGAAAATCCATCAGATGGATGTGAAGAGTGTCTTTCTTCATGGAGACCTATCTTAAGAAATTTTCATGGAACAACCACCTAGTTTTGTCATAGATTCTAACTTGGTTTGTCGACTCAAGAAATCGCTTTATGGTTTGAAGTAGGTTCCCCGAGCTTGGTATGCTAAGATCGACAATTTATTTCTTAGACTTGGTTTCAAACGTTGTGAATCTGGTCACAACTTATATGTACTCCATACCAATGGAGACACTTTGATTGTTTTTGTATATGTAGATGATCTTCTCTTTACTGGAAATAATATTGATCTCATCCATATATTGAAGAAACAACTTGTTGACTCCTTTGACATGACAAGTCTTGATACTCTGCATTATTTTTAGGGTGTTCAAGTATTACCAGTATGTGATGGCTTTTCCATTTCTCAGTATAAATATGTGATGGATATTTTGACACATTTTAAGATGGTCGATTGTAAGCCTTCTGCTACTCCTTTTCAATTTGAAGTACAACTCACCAAAACTTGTCAAACACCCTGTTACACACCAAAATGTCACACTTAAGTGTCACACCAATTTACACCTAAGTGTCATAAGTGTCGTATGCACCTTACTGAGTGTCACATGCACTTTACTGAGCATCGCAACACCATGACACCACAAGATAACATTTGTCACAATCCCTAGTTAGTGTGGAGGAGAAATTTATCATATGAATGTCAGAATACTATTTGCACATATATTATTCATTATTATTCAAAAAAAAGGAAATTAATTTAGTGTGAGGATCCACCTCACATTTAGTTTCCTAATCTCAAGGATAAGTTGAGAGTCTCATGGATGGTTGAGAGATTTTCTCAAACCAAAATCCTAATTTGATGGATCTTGAGAGATATTTCCTCCTTAAAATACTTGAGAGATATTTTATCCCTAAAATCCTTGAGAGATATTTTCTCCCTAAAAATCTTGGAGATCCCAATTTAGTGGATCTAGTGAGTGATCTTCTTCATGATGGTTAAGCCTCCAAATCCTATATAATAAGGGATTTCCAAGGTGAGTCGGGGGGGGGATCCATTTGAAGCATCATCATTTTGATCTCAAGGCATTCATGCAAGGGTTGGATAAGAGGAGCATTGGAGGAAGCTTTCTCAACATCAACATGATTGTAAGTGATGTCCATTGTTTCTCATGAATATAAGCTTGGCCTATTCCCATAATTTTGTCTCATTTACTTTAAACATGGATGTTTATGCTTGTTTCAATTAGTTGGATTTTCTTTCATATATCTTTGTGCAAGTAGTATAAGAGGAAGATCATTTTGTCTAATTGTAGGGAGATCGTGATTGAGCTAGGATTGGATCCAATGCTGGAGCAACAAGGAGCAATGAGGACAACCTTAAAAAAAGGTGCACTCTTATTTCCTTTTCCGTCTTCTTATTTTCAGGTGTGAATAGACAGGAGAAAGGGATGTTTGTGTCTACTTGCTCTATTTTGTCTTAGCCGAAGAAAACCCGGCTAAGGGAAGATTAACCTGTCTGTAGGGTAAGATTTCTCACAACATAATTGGTGACTCCACTGGGGAACAAGTGTTTCCTTGGTTTTTAGCCCTTTGTTTTTGTGTGTTGCTTGAGTGAATGCTTGATTTTTGAACTGTTCTTTGTTTTCCTCTTCATTAGGAAGTTTACAGAGACCATAGCCCGTTCCTTGTTGAATATGGGTTGAGTTTTAGACTGTTTGAGTCATTTTCAGACACTGACACTCCCCTACAATGGCCTACAAAGAGTTAGTTTCATAAAACCTCCCCGCTAGTCTTTAGGGGAGAATCACCCCTTGCAGTGACACTCCCTGTTGGTCTTCCGGGGGGCGTCGGTCTCCTTACAAGGTCAATTTTAGGCCTTTTTTTACTCTGTTTCTCAGGTTTTTTGACTCAGAATTATGTCTCAAGGTATTGCATGATTGATTAAGACCTTGTTTGATTGTAAATATTGTATTTATCACTATTTTTGCCTCTTTTAAAGTGTTATCTTTGATTAAGTTATGAAAAGGTCATAAATTGTTCAAGGTTGATGTCATCCTTGACTGCAGTTTTGATTGTGAGTAGTCTCGATTTTTGTTGTTTGTATATCATCAGACTCCTGTCATTTGCTTTCCAAAAGATTTTAAGACCTTTACTTGTCTATTTTGAAAGTCTCTTTCATTAACTTGGGGATAATACAAACTACATCAAGCCCTGTATGTGAGTTCTCTTTTTTGGGAATTGTTGATCCATTGAGTGAATTCTGGAGTTTTTAGGGTTTGTTGCAATATTAATTGATCTGGAATCTTTTGGTTTTTAAGGATTTTAAGAGTGATTTGTTTCTTTCAATTTTTTTGATTGACCAAGTGCTAGAAGTCATTTCTACTCTTGATTCTTTCAATTTTTACATTAAAATTTTGAGTGCATCTTTGTTTACACTTTTTTTTTACTTCATGTTCTTTTCTATCCTAGCCTTGAATTGTTTCATTTCAATTGAAATTAAAGAAGCATAAAGAGAATTACATTTGATTTATTTCATTGCATTTATAACCAGATGAAAAGGAATTTTTCATTCTAGTTTTTGGGTGGTGCATTTTTGAACTTGCATTTTAAATCAAATTAAATTGCATTCAAAGAGTGGTTTATGTTTCTTTCTTTGAAAGTTGTAATTGTTTCTTTGCTTGAAACTTCTTGCTCCTTCTTTTAGATAGCCTTCATCGAAACTTAAAGATTGCATTGCATTCATATTTTCTTTGAAGTCTTCTTGGAGTCAAGTATCACACATCATAGTTGAGCTGCATCTACAATTCCTTTTGAGTAACAATCAACCATAAAAGGAACAATAACTTAATATAAAATCAACTATACCTTTTCTTTATTAGAAAATGATCACAAGTCTAGGATTTTAGGGCCTTGGTTGTAGGGTGGAGAGTAAATTCTCCAAGGTCAATTAAATGAAATTGTAGAATACTAAAGAGTGTTGAAATCCAAGTACTAACAATTGAAATTTTTTGGGAGATCTTCTCTTACACGGGAGTTAAGCATGAGGTCAAGCAAAGCGATGGTTTGAGATCTCCCCTCTTTCGTTTTCCTATTGGGACTACAACAAGTTTGGAGCTTTGAAGAGTGGAAAGTCCTCAGGGTGACACCACTTATTCTTAGTATTTGGGTCATGGATTTGTGTCCACCATTCCCAATTCCATTTTCTTAGTCTTGACTGTCGAATGGTTACTTGCTCGACCGTCCATTGTGAAATTGGTAAATATAGTTGATTTTCCTAGGATTCTACATGGGCGACTACAAGGGGGGTTCCTTCTTCAGAAGGTTTCATGTGGTACCTGAGATAGATGTTGTATCACACTTTTAGCACCCCTAGAGGGTGGCCTCGTGAAGCAAGGGTTACTTGCACCAGGAAGGGTTGTTACGTGGAGGTCAGGGTAACTGCTTCTCATATCTTCGTTGACGGCTTCATCTCCC
Organism: Picea engelmannii; assembly: GCA_009831015.1. Lineage (NCBI taxonomy): Eukaryota > Viridiplantae > Streptophyta > Pinopsida > Pinales > Pinaceae > Picea > Picea engelmannii. The sequence continues at coordinate 28,928 of ML803118.1, forward strand.
ATCTCCGAAAGATCCCTGATTCCTTTGTTTGTTTTCTCTTATATTATAGGAACTTTGGTAGTGTGTGATCTTTGATTTACTAGACCCTAGGTAGAGTTTGTGTCTATGGCATCAGTTCCTAGAACTTCCAACGAAGGGACCCATTTTCTTGGGGAACCTTTTTTTTTTCCTTCTTTTGGAAATGTTGGTCCTCCTTATATTGCTACATTGAGTCTTCCAGGATTCACCATTGGGTTATCGGTATGGTTGTTTCCACTCCTGGTGATCCCAAACATTCCTGACACTTCGTATGCAAGCCCTCCACCCAAAGAACATCAACCTCATGTTGACCCTTCACCTTCTTCATCTGTCAGGTCTTCTTCCCTTTCTTCTTCCTTGCCTGGTGAAAGCTTTGAAGCTAGTAACGAGGAGGATAAGAAGAAGAAGAAAAGGAATATTAAGAAGAAGAATAAACAAGGGGCCAAGCTTCCAACCACTATAGGTCATGTTGGAGGCAATCAACCAATTATTGTTAATCAAGTTGGGAGTGTTGATGATATTGACAAGCCCACCTAGAAAACTCGCAAGCCCAAATTCTGTTACAGGATTTGTAAGGGTGACCACCTTCTTAAGGATTTCCCTGGTCTTCCCAAGGTCTTAGAAGTGTGGTCTACGGGTTCCCAATAACTCGTGTTTCCAGCTGCCTCCGGTCATGCTAGTGACAACCCATCAACTAGTGACAGTAAGGTTGGAAGAAAAAAAGGTAGAGTGAAGTTTCCTTGTAGGTTATGTGAAGGAATTCATCAAAATTACCTTTTCCCTCATATGGATGAGGCTTCACGTTTGTTGGAAGAGATTGTTATTTCCCAGCAACAATTTCCAACTGGTTACCATAAGCTTTCTATCGACCAAGCATTGGTTGATAAAGTGGTCGACCCGGTCCCATCATCGATTGTTCCCACTCTTCCCTTGAAGAGTGAAGTAGATATTTCTCAAGTTCTACAAATAACTCCGAACAAGGGGGAATTTCACTCATTTCCAAGGAACCCCTCCAAGTGCTAAGGTCATTTCCTTTGATTAGAATGGACTGACGACACCTTGCCTTCCTTCCTACTTACCTTTCCAAATCATTGCACAATTTTGCGATATAAATATATGTCACTCTATTATAGATGAAGGCACTTATGTTAGCCTTTTATCCTCAAACGATTGGCTGTTACAGGAGAATCCCCCTGCAGACAAGTGGATTCCCTCTCAGGATCTAGACTCCTAAGACCAAGACAGAAAGGGTGCTAACGTTGGTCACTGGCATCCTTTTAAACGTAGCTAAACTAATGTATAGAGAAGATGAAGAAAGGTGTACCTTTTTAATGATGTTTGTCCTCGCACAGTCCGAGTTGAGCTTTGATCCCCAATATCCTCGATAAGTCCTGCAAAACAAACAAAGACAAAACAAGCTTCCTATTCTACTAAGATTATCTTGAAACTAGATCTATCTAATATAGACAAGTTCATGTAGAATAAACACAACCTTGAAAGAAACAGGCCAAGAACATATGTATATTAATGAGAACAATAGAGAATACTTTCAAACCTTTGATGAAGGTGCAACAACCTCTCCCATCTCTCCTTGTCCAACCCTTTGCTCAAATAATCCACACAAAATGATGATGCTTCAATGATATATCCCTTATGAGATCATAAGTTTGATGCCTCTAAACTTCCATGTACCTTTCACCATGAGAAGGCCTCCTTATATAAACTTGGAGAGACCCAACCACCTTAGATATTCTTGGGATAGGTTGAGGATCTTTCTCCATCAGTTGTGGATCCTCCCTAAGATCCAACCTTGACCTCAGATTCAAATCCAACTAACTCCAGAGATGAGGGGGATTTTGTTAAGAACCAAACATCAATATAGCATATAAAAACCTCAGGAAAAGTACTCAACGCCTTGAAAAAGAGATAATATCAGATAATAAGCCTCTTCGAGGGGGAAACCTCCTTTTACCCCACTTAAATGTTCAAGTACAAGAT
>ML803118.1:52195-62942 GCA_009831015.1 Picea engelmannii
GATTAAAAGAAGAACACTAGGGGGGGTCCGGAATGCTCTGTGAGTCGTTGATCGAAGCACTGTGATCTGGACCATTGGAAAGTGAATGTAACATAAATCATGAGCGGAGAAATATGAGCTTGGGGAAAAACCTAGGATAAAGCATTTTATGGGTTTTTCTTCAAATTTCAAAGAGATACCACCATGGGGTTTCGAACAAACTATTCTTAGGCATTTGGGACATGGTGTAACATCTTTATTAACCTGTTTTCATGGGGGGTGAAATAAATGAAACAACTAACATACATGCTAATCCTATCTTCCTAGGACAATTAACCCAGATTAAACTGTTGGGTTAAGAAATTACTCTACCTAAGGGCTATCTGACCAAGATTAGACAGTCTGGTCAAATTTATTCACTAATCTAACCTAAGGGCTATCTGACCAGGATTAGACAGTCTGGTCAGATTTATTCACTAACCTATCAACATTGAAAATTTAAAAGAACTTGGTCATGCTTGAAAGGTATGACCAAGTTACTATTATTGCATGGGGCTTTTGTTTCAATTCTTTTATGCCCTCTTTTTCTTTTTCTTTTTTCTTTTTCTTTTTCTTTTCTTTAAAATGAAAAATCAGTTGCCAATAAAAACACTAGATACAGATAAAATCCATAATATCCAAGTCATAAGTTGATTCCCATAATTTATGGGGTGATAACATGATGTACTTCCATCATAATGTTAACATTGTGACCATTGACCAACTTTCATTCATTGGCCCTCATATGATGACAAACCATCCGACTTCCCTGAATGTTCCTTACATGCAAGTGGTATCCACCCCACCATAGATTAATTATGTGGCAACATGTCCCATGCTTTCAACTGATGATGATAAGGATCCTCTCAGTGTATGCTCATCTTCTTTGGATGTAAATTTAATAGTTGACATGGTACCTCCCTCGTTAGGGACCTTGGAGTATATTCTTCCCCCTATTGATCTGAGTGAGTCCCTTACCGTGTATTCCTTCCAGAGTGTTGTTATTTCGTTTGATGAAGACCTCTTGGAAGAAATGGTAGAGAGTGATGAGAAAAATATATTTTTTGGTTTCAAGCTCATTAAAAAATGAAATCGGCCATGAGCATATTTCCCGTTTCTATGTCAAGATTGTTAAAAAATGAAACAGGTACCCACAAGCATAGTTTTTCTCTATTTCAATCTTGTGTAAAAATGAAACCTACCCCAAGCATAGTTTTTCTTAGTTTCAATCTTACGTAAAAATGAAACTAGTTGCGAGCAAAGTTCCCATTTTTGTGTCAAGCTCGTTCAAAAATCAATCAGAGGTATACGAGCATAGTTCCTTTTTTTTGTGTCAAGATCGTTAAATAATGAAACTGACCCCCCTTCGATTGAGTCGATTCTTTTGCTAGATCTCATAAATGTTGAGTTGAGTCTTTCATTAGATCTCATAATTGAACCTTCCTTTCATCAGCCTATGTCATTTGATGCTCTTTCTTCCTTCGGTGAACACTTACCTATTAGTAGCCAAGAGTCTAATCTGGTACATAAATGTGTGACCACATAAGAGTTGGCAAATGAAACAAAGCTTGGGGGGCATGTCTTCAGCCTCTGGACATCATGTTGGAGTTGAGTCGCTAGTTTTGAATGCTGGGTAAAAGTACCAACCTCTGGATGTCATGTTGGGAAAAGTACCAATCTTCGGGTACCATGATCATAACTTCCAAGCACAATTTATTTTTGGTTTCAAGCTCGTGTAAAATGAAACCAATATCGAGCTCAATATTTGTTCTTTATCGTGCTTGGAAATACAAGAGAATAAGTAATTGAGTATAATTTTATCACTTTTTCGGACTCATAAAAGCTATATGAAAAATAAACTCTTTGGAGTGTCCTTTAAGCTCTTTTTAGACTCTCTAAACATGAAAATTGTCAAGCGATCCTATCTCCCTTCACACTCGTTAAAGGATTTGAAAAGGTGTCTTTCGAGTGGTAGTTTATCTCTTTTTTGGCCTCGTAAGATTAATTACGAAAATTGAATACTCTAGTCAACCTCGACTAGAAGAGTTCTCCCTTGTGTTGTTTTACACTTTTTTCGGACTTGGGAGACTAACTTTACGAAAAAATCAACTTTGGAGTTTCCTTAAGTTATTTTCAAACTCCCTAAACATGAAAAACCATAGAGTTTACCTTCTCTGGACTCGTAAAATTATTCATTGAAGGACCCATTTGGGATCGAACCCTTACTTCTTTAGGTTCATTAAACATGTGAAGAGGAACTTACCAAAGGTGAGTTGTATTGAGCATCTGTTATCCTCCTCAAGCTCATTAAAAAACAAAGAGGTACTCATCTATCTAGATGGGGGAAAAAATTGGGAAGTGAGTCAAGATTTTGAAACGTTACGATAGTTTTTTTTAGTCACCCTTGAACATGGAACTTGTATGCATTCTGCTTACATTTAGGTAATCCACTTATCTTTGAGTCATACCAATTCTATGTGTCATCATACTCTTTTGACTCCTTCGAAGAGAACCTTTGGTTGTCGTCACATTATGTTCGGATCCATGCCTCATCAAGTCAATGCTTCCAAGTCACTTGTCATGCCACACAATATTCAAGGGAAGTCTCAGCTTCAATCAACCTCTGTAGTATTATCCATTTTCATACCCATGTCAGTCTTTCCACATTTTCTCTATCATCTCACATCATGGCCCTCCTTCGACGAGTATGTTCCTGTCAACTTCAACACATTATCCAAGGGTCAAACTTGGAAACCAATTAGTGCCTTGGATATTTCATGCCTCAATGGCAGGTTTCCTCACTTTCAACAGTGGGTTTACATCATTGGCACCTGATCAGAAGATTCCACCGAATGTTCAACTTTAGGTCATTGATTCACATTCATTGGATTGTACTAAGGCACCTTGGGAGTCATTGACATCACTAGTGATTTCCCTCGCACTTGTTAATGGTATACATTAATGACCGGTAACAAGTGGTTTCTACCATGTTCGACATCAACACATATATTCACATGGTCAAAATTGTACTAGCTCGAGATTCGGATGAAGACCCTGGGAACTCTTTTAGGTTCCTACTAGTGTTATGTGCCCAACCTAGGTTGCAATGGAGAATAATCTTGGTGATGTGCATTGTCACATAGATCCACTTTGTATTGGTCTATGGCCATGTTGTTGTCATATCGTAGCTCCACTGTGTAATTTTTCATGGCTATGACTTGATTTAGTCATGGAGGTATGGATCCACATTGTATCTCCATTGGCCATATCCTTAGTTAGTAATTTCATGGATCTGCATTGTATTGGTCGAAGACCATGCTTTGAGTCAGTTTAATCTGAGCATAGGTATGCTTGCCTCAGGGATGATACATATATATAGATATTGTTTGATGTTTGTTTGCAACTTCCACAAGGCTCTCATATTCCAACACCCCTTGACACACATATTTTGTAAAGTGTTTCGACCATCAGCTTCTCTTCAGACCTCAAACTTTAGGGGGCATATATTACACACCAAAATGTCACACCTATTTACACCTAAGTGACACAAGTATCACAAAGTGTTGTATGCACCTTAGTAAGTGTTGTATGTACCTTATTAAGTGTCACATGCACTTTAATAAGCGTCACAACACCTTGACACCATGAAAGAACATTTGTCACAATCCCTAGTCAATTCGGAGGATACATTTATCATATGAAGGTGAAAATGCTATGTGCACATATATTATTCATTATTATTCAAAAAAATGAAATTAGTTTAGTGTGAGAATCCACATCACATTTAGTTTCCTAATCTCAAGGAGAAGTTGAGAGTCTCATGGATGGTTGAGAGATTTTTCTCAAACCAAAATCCTAATTTGATGGACCTCTAGAGATATTTCCTCCTTAAAATCCTTGAGAGATATTTTATTCCTAAAATCCTTGAGAGATATTTTATTCCTAAAATCCTTGAGAGATATTTTCTCCCTAAAAACATTGGAGATCCCAATTTAGTGGATCTAGTGAGTGATCTTCTCCATGATGGTTAAGCCTCCAAATCCTATATAATGAGGGAATTACAAGGTGAGGGGGTGGAGGAATCCATTTGAAGCATCATCATTTTTATCTCAAGGAATTCATGCAAGGGATGGATAGGAGGAGCATTGGAGGAAGATTTATCAACATCAACATGATTGTAAGTGATGCCCATTGTTTCTCATGGATATAAGCTTGGCCTATTCCCATACTTCTATCTTGTTTACTTTACACATGGATGTTTATGCTTGTTTCATTTAGTTATATTTGCTTTCATCTAAATTTTTGAAAGTAGAAGAAGAGGAAGATCGTTCTGTATAAGTGTAGGGAGATTGTGATCGAAATAGGACTGGATACAACACTGGAGCAACAAGAATCAATGAGGACAACCTTCAAAAAAGGTGCACTCTTATTTCCTTTTCCCTCTTCTTGTTTTCATGTGCAAATATATAGGAGCAAGGGATGTTAATGTCCACTTTTTCTATTCTGTCTTAGACGAAGAAAACCCAACTAAGGGGAGGTTAACCTGTTTGCAAGGTAAGAGTTATCACAACACACCCGTAGTCGATGCTACTCTTTATCAACAACTGGTCGAAAATATTATTTATATTTCTCATAATCAACCTTACATTTCATTTGTTGTTAGTGTGGTTTCTCAGTTTATCCAGGACCCCAAGGAAATCCACTGGGAAGAAGTCAAACAAATTGTTCATTATCTCAAGGGTACCACTCATTTTGGTATCAAGTATTTTCAAAGTTTAGGTTTGTTGGTCGACTTCATTGACTTTGATTGGGATAGATACAATGATGATCAAAAGTACACTTTTGGCTATGTGTTTCATTTTAGCACTGGAACATTGGTGTGGTTGTGAAAGAAGTATAAGGTAGTCTCCTTATCAACTACAAAAACAACATATCATGGTGCCATTCAAGTAGGTACTGAAGCAGTCTGGATCTTCCAAATTTTGGGTGAACTTGGCCTTCCTGTCCAAACCTTGACTACAATCTATTATGATAATCAAAGTTCCATATATGTTGTTGACAATACTGTTGCCCACAGTAAGATTAAGCACATTGATCTCCATGCTCACTTTTTGGACAATTGGTTCATAAGAATGTTGTCTCTCTTGAATATTGTAGAATAGATTACTACGTTCTTTATATCTTCACTAAACATTTAGTTGAAGCTATATTTATCAAGATCCGTATGATGCTTGGGCTTCATGAAGCTGTAATTATTGGGGGGTTTCATGATGATTTAATTTCACCTCCTAAATCTCTAGAGACATGTGTTGATGGGGGTGAGTGTTGGAACATAAAACATTGATGGTTCATCACATTTCTCCTAGATTCAGTGGGTCATGAGGTCAACTTACATCTAGATACAATCGGTCAGGAGATAAACTGGATCTCTACATTAGTCAGTCGAGTAGTTGACATGCCTATTAGTCGTATATGAGATTTTGAAATCACTAATTCATTTAAAGTGGGAGACAAAGTTTGGTTATAGTTGAACACGAAAAGACTATAGGGTCCTGGTAAGGAGAAAGTCTCTGTAGTATGGTCCTTTTGAGGTATTAGAGAAGGTGATAGATAACATCTAAAGACTCAATCTACCCCCATACATCTGCATTTACTCAGTAGTGAATGTGGAGAATCTAGAACCATATGAGCCTTCCATGTTGGATCAGGAGGAGGAGAAAGTTTTACCTACCATAGAGGAATTAACACCATATGCTCAAGAAGAGTTGGCATAAGACACAGTTTTGGAGAAGAATTCCATAACTACAAGATAGGGGCAACATGACCTTTAACAGAATGGGTTGAAAGGACAATTTCCAAAAAAAGAAAAATGGTACTCTAGAGAGAAGGTAGAGGAAAAATATCCTTACCTCATTTGGTAAAACATATGGGGACCAAAAGCCTCCCTAAATGGGAGGTATGATTCAGATTGGATCATTATATAATTTTTCATTTATCTTGATACTTTTTGGTTGGAAAAAACTAAAGGAATTAGCTTGCAGAGCCATTTTAGTGAAAGGTCCAAATTTGGAAAATTGTGGTAAAAATCTGTCAGAAATCTTCCCAAGACATTTTGAGGCATCAAATGGCATTTTTTTGGTCCAAAACCTAGTTGAAAGTTTGGACTTTATCAGAGATACTCATACCTCCAAAGTTGCAGGACATTTCGGTGTTGGGAAGACACCTGCTAACTTAGAATGGTATGTGTACTGGACCATAATGCAATATGTGGCATGATATATTAGAGGATGAATACTTTGTTGTACCAACAAACCCAATAATAGATATCAAGGTTTATACCATCCCTTACTTGTACGCACTCATCCTTGGGAGAGCACTTCCATGGATTCTGTGGGAGGTTTACCAACAACTAGTAAGGGACATGACTATTTACTTGTGGTAGTTGGCAGGTTTAGAAATATGTGCATTCTTATGCCTTGTAAAAAGACCATCAAAGGATAAGACACAATAAACATGTCCTTTGAATAGATCTGGGTGCACTTTGGGATACCAAAGAGAATCATCTCAGACAAGGATACTATATTTCTCAATGCCTTTGGACTACACTTTGGGAGAATATGGACACTAAGTTCTAGAGATCTATAACATTCCATCCACAGACAGATGGGAAGAAATAAGTAGTCAACAAGAATTTGGTGCAATGTTTGAGGGGTTACAATTAGAAGCATCCAAAGACTCGAGATTAAAATATGATCTCTATTCAACACTCTTATAATAGAGAAATCCACACTTCTATTGGTAAGTCCCCTTTTGAAACTTTCTCTGGGTATTTACCGCCTTCACCCTTGGGTGTTTTTTATGGACAACAAGGAGGATTGAGGGAATCCATCATATGATAAGAGTTAAGAGCAAAGAAACTTGTTGAAAAGATCAGACAGATCCATTTGCAAGTACATGAGACATTAAAAAAGTCATAGGAAAAATATATGGTAATACTTGATCAACATAGAATTTAGAAGTCATTTAAAGTCAGAGATAGAGTTTGGTTATAGCTAAAAAAGTGAAGACTATAGGGTCTTGGTAAGAAGATAATGGCTCTGTGATATGGTCCTTTTGAGGTATTGGAGAAGGTGGGAGATAATTCCTACAGACTTAGTCTACCCCCATACATGCACATTTACTCAGTATTGAATGTGGATAATTTGAAACTCTATGAGCCTTCCATGTTGGATCAAGAAGAGGATCAAGTCCTGTTACCCCCCAGGCTTAGGGGTAGTTGGAGGAGATCACATCTCATGGCCCACAATGAAGACAATGATCCCATAGATGATGATCATTAGCATGTCCACACATGGAAGCCTACTATCCCCCCTTATATTTCCTATTATACTTTGTATCATTCAAGCTCATCACATCTAGTGAAAACAATGTATGGGAGATGGTAAGCCAGTGTCACCATGAGGTATGTTAGTCTTATTTTCATATAAGGTGTTTTTCTTAATATAATAGGCATGTGAATGAGTATCATAATCTTAAGAAGTCATGTTTGTTTCCTTGTTTCACCTTGGTGGACAACATTTGTACCCTAGTCCCGTGTTGTCACCCCAAAGGAAAACAGATACTACTGGGGGGCCCTCACAAGGGTAATGTTCTATTTCCATACTATACTTAACACTTACCATCCTGGATCCTGTCACAATTTACTAAACTTCAGTAATGGATCACGGTTCATTCTCTCATGAGAAGAGGAGCTAAATGCCTAGAGGTTGATTGCAGTTGCTAGTAAAAGAATAATAAAGAAATAATAATGCTACATAAAGAAAGAGATAATAGCAAAGGACTCTCAAAATCTAGTCCATACTTGAGCTCTACCCTTTCCGTGTTCGCCCCAGTCCCAAAGTAGTGATGATATAGCTTGAGACCTTATAAAGGGTACTTGAAAATATGATAAAAGGACAAAAAAAATGTAAATTAAAGGGTTTGGAAAAATGTAGCGCTTAGAAGGTGGTAAATGAAGAAGCAAGTGCACCCTTCACAAAGACGTTCATAGAAATGGATTAAATGACACCATAAGCGATGAAGTAAGACCAACACATACCACTACCACACTTACTCTTGAAGGGTTCTTTTCTTTCCCACTTCCCCGGGGACATATCCCTCTACTTGGGTATTTTCTTTCATTTTTGTGGTTGGTACACCTAATAGGGTTTGATGATGGTCCTCCCATATTAAAAATTTCCAACTTACATAAAGTCTTGAGCTAATGTGAAATTTGAAGTGGTTACTTGATGTGAATTGTTTATGTGGCTTATATCTTAAGTAAAAACTTTTATATCTTTTGAACACTGACTTTACTTGATTTCATGCTTTGTCTTGATTTGGATGCACTTGACATGGTACTTGGAAGGACGCCTCGAGATTTCACCCAAGACATTGTGCCTTTATTGTAGGATAATGGCATGTGTGATGTAGAGAATTGAGCCATTGGATGTATTGACACACTTAGATGCAATCCCTCACATCCTCTGGACTTTGGATGATGAACATATAGGCTTGTAGTTGCTAGATATGGTCACGGTGGAACGGAGATGGGAAGGAAGCCCACATCCTCAACTTTACACCCCAAAGACTATCATGCATTGGATGAAGGACATTGCACCAATAGATGGTTGGATGATATGCAGAGATTACATACACCCTCCTCCACCTTGGACATCATCCTTTACACCTTGGACATTGGGCCTTTGGATGATGACATCATGATAGGGTTTAATGGAGATGTTGGGGTTTGCTGCCACTTGGACACCACATGATGTGACAAGGCACTTGATGAAAATTTTCATCTTGCTATCACTCCTTGATGATGACACATGGCCTTTGGAAACCTTATCCATGCCCTTGAGGGCTTGATGTCACCACATGTGTGACCACATCTTGTATTACTTTCATGTTTTGACATTTGTAGTGACTATTGTGAGGGCTCGACCCCACTTGTAGCATATGTTGTTGATATTTTACTCAGTTATGTGAAAAAAATTGCTAGGGTTACCTTATATAAATAAGTCTAGCACTTCAAATCATTTTTCATCATCACTTCTCCTCACAGTTGTGAAGGAGAGCTCTAGAAAAATTTCACTCTACTCTCTTTGTCTTGTTGGCTCTAGTGCACACCTTTGGAGAAGGATTGTTTATGGATGCTTTTCATTTCTTGGATGATATCTTGTTGCAACTAGGGTTTCTCTCGGGATAATGACTTGGATAAGTAAGTAATTTTCTTTAAGTTGATGTGTTTTCTCATGGTATAATGTGATAATTTCTATCTTGTTGCATGTTACTTTGTTCTAGTAAAACCCTAAGAAGGAGACATAAGGCTTTCTCTCCTTCAAGACTTTTGTTTGTCCAAGTTTTTGGTGAAAGCATTAAGAGACCTTGTCTCTTTCTAGGATTGAAAGGCCTAAGGCCCAAGAGGCTTTGCACCTTAGGGTTTTGATCTTAATCCATTCTTTATCCTTGAACTAGGTTATCTAGAATAAAAAACAACATCTAGGTCCCAAGAGGCTTTGCACCCTAGAAATTGTTTTCTTGAAGGTTTTAGTCCTAAGGCCCAAGAGGCTCTGCACCTTAGGGTTTGAGACCTCATTCTACTTGAACATCTAATTCATTCTTAAAAGTGTTGCATGCTTGACTCCATATCTCTAGAAATTCAACGACATTATTCTAGACCTCTCTTGGTGGCGAAAACACTCTTAGAATTATTATACTCTCTCCTAAAGTGATTTCTCTAACTTTGCTAACTCTATCCCTAAAAAACAAATGATATTTACTGCTTCTATTATAAATATTTGTTACAACCATTGGGGTTTAATTTGATTGTTGCATACTTACTTGAAATTTTGGCTAAAGATACTCAAAATCATAGTCTTCCAATTAGATTTTGTTGCACTTGTTGAAGGCTTAATTATTATGCATAATTGTTGATTTTCTGGTTACTTTTCCATATTGATGTTACAAAACATTTATTGTTGCGATACATTGTCTTACTACTATAAATTTGCAATAGAAATTGGTTTTAATGATTATCTAGTATCCAAAGGTGATTGATGAACTACATAACTTGGTAATTTCTATTATGTGTTTGGGATTGTTTCTTATCTCACACAGGTGAACCAATTACCTCATTTTCCTCTTTACCTCTCTTAGACCTAGACCTAACATCTAAGTGACTAAGATAGGGGGTTGTAGGGTTGGATAATACTGCTACTTAATCCCTTGAGGTCACTAGGGAAGCCTCATTTGTGTTGGACCTCCTCCCAACACTAAAAAAAGGGAAGTATATACTTAGGTGACAATGGTAGAAACTTCTAATTGTTACACAAGATAAGTATATTATGGGGGATTTGCACAAGTACAAATCTCGCGATAAAATTTTGGCACTGTTTCCGGGGATAATTGAGTCATTATTCCTACAACATCCTTTAGTTAAGATTTTCCCAAAGACTTATTATACAAGCTTATCTGGTGAATCCCTTGTTTACCTTTGATGATCCTTGTCTAAAGATATCATCTGGTGACTCCATTGATATATTTTGAGGTGTCATCCTATTCTCAATTTCACAAAGTTGCATTGTATCAAGTAATAGAATTATGGCACCATGGGAACTTCATGAAATGTTTCCTTCTCTTGACATAAAAAATGTTCCTGGATACCCAAATCACTTTTCTCCAAATT
>ML803118.1:62964-73213 GCA_009831015.1 Picea engelmannii
GTAATTGTCCAAAATTTGATGGGAGTCCATCCATTGTTGTTAATAATGTTGTGAATTTCTTGAAGTATGTTTCAGAGATAAATGTGACTTATCAAGATGTTTTAATAAGATTGTTTTTGTTATCTATGGAAACAAGACAAAATAATTGGGTTATGCGTACTCTCAATCCAAAGAGTATATATTCTTTTACAATCTTCATTGAATAATTTCTCAAAATGTGGGCCCCGAGAACACAAAGATATGAATATATTGTCCACGATCTCACGGTGGCCCTCCAAAGGGAAGGGTTATTTTATAACTCTGTTGGGGAATATGAATAATTCATTGAGGAGCAAGAAGTTAAAGAGGAAACTCATGAAGAGGGTTACCAAACCCTTGAAGATGAGGAAGAATAACCTCATGTTTCCATTGAAGACAACAAAGTTTTGATTCAAAAATGAGAGCTTGAAGAGGTGACTCATGAGGAAGGTCACCAAATACATGAAGTAGAACATGAGATGCTTTATGAACCTATTGAAGAATACTTTGATGAAGCACACCATGTTGAAGACCCAATCCACAAAGAGGCCCCTCATGAAGACAAGGTGTCAACATTTTCTCCTCTATCTAACAAAAATGAAATCATTATTCATGCACATGAAGAAGAGAATGTGGTAAGTTGTACTCCTTTCCAAGTTTTTGATGTTTCTTCATTTCACTATTTTGAAAGTGAAGAAGTTATGGAGGAACCTTTGGATCTAGTAATTTTGTCATGTAATGAAAAGCATGATGATAGTATTGATGAATTTATACATGTTGGAAGATGTAGATGGGAGAATGGTTGCTTTCATTTTGATGGAGATCCCATTTATGATGATGGTTCTAGAATCAATAATGTAAATTTATTGGCTTTAGATCATATGTATATGAGCATTGTTGGTTCAACTTTTGGATGTGAAGGTGATGTGTTCATAGATTCATTTCAACCATCCAGGAGGGACCCATTACACCATCCTCATGATGATTTCTGGCCCTTTCCTAAAAGGTTTGATACATACTCTTTTGATCACTTAGGTTTATTCTACAAAGAATATCTACAACCATCTTTATGCTCTGACATTGATGAAAACGAGGCCATGATTTTCCAAGGATATGAATTTCATGACGAAAGTTTCCAACCTTCTTCTTTTCCTTCATCTTGTTAAACCACTGAAAATATGGCTGGAAAATATGTTCCTTGTCCCAAGTTGTCTATGGGGAAAAACATTTCTTTAGAATTTAAAGGAAGGTTGAAGGCTTCAAGAAGAACATTAACATCCCATGTTTTCTGCCTTCCCTTGAGTAATTATTAGACATCTTCCATATTTATTTTCATCCCATCCCAAGCCTTAGGGAATGATGATGGGAAATATGGTCATTCTTTGAAGCCTTTCAGTTAACATGGTGAGTATTGGCGCATGCCTATTTTGGGAAGAAGTTATACATTTTGGTCACAACCCTAATTTTGAGGAAAAGATCTATTTTTGCAGTGCGCGTATTAGGAGGAATAAAAACAACATGCAGAAAAAGAAGGGAAAGCAACATGCAGGAGGAAAAGAAATGTGGCACACATGAAGACACACCTAACTATGCTAGGGTTAGGGTTTTTGTCAAATATTGTAACAACTATAAGCCTATAAAGTAGTATAAATAAGGACCTAGGAGGTCTAGGTTAAGGGTGGTCAGTCAGTCAGTTGATTATTGAGAGTTAGTTGGTTGGGAAGCTATTGATTGTAATAAGTTTTGTGGTAGAATGAAATAAGCTAGTCTTTGAGGGTTAGGTCACAGGATGATGAGTATGGTGTGATCTAGTCAGCCTCCCAGAGGGTACTTACCCTCATTTTGGTTGTAATACTAAAGATGTAATGCATGCAGTGTATATTTTGCAGCATAATAAATAAAACAACATAGAAGCCATATCTTTGTGGGCGTAGCCCTAAGAAGGGGTGAACCATGGTAAAAAATAGTGTTCTATGTGATTGCTAATGAATGCTTTACTTTTCTGTTAATCATTAGCTCAAGAATGAATGGTTGAAATAATTATATCAGGATGCATGTATAGGTTCAAAGATGAATGAATCATAGAAGTAGATGAATGATTAATGATGATGATGCATAAGGAAAATAATCTAAACACAATCCCCACTCATTCCTAGATTGCAAACACTTGAGTATTGCAGTCCCCCATAAAAGAGATCTCGGGTGAGATTGTGTTGTGCACCATGTGCCCATCCTTGCCTTCTGGTTTACTAGGAGGGCCGATATTTTTTAGGGTTTTGTTGGAAACCTATTTGAGATAAGAACCTGGGCCACCCCAAGAAGAAAACCCAACAAATGGTTCCATTGCCGGTTGGAACTACATAGGATTGAGTGGACGATATCTGTGGAAGAAAAGTGTGGAGGATGAAAGTATATAAGGGAATGTTTGGGCCATGAAATCCAAAAAAGGAGGAGATTGAAAGACGATTGAGAACAAAGGAACTCGAGTTTGCATAGAAGAAAAACATAAACCCTAAGTTGACACTGCACAAATATCTCGACAAATACGTGTTTAGCGACTTGCACGAGGTATTTTTTTACGATTCCCCATATATTTTGTAGGATTGGTTATTGAGGTTGGAGGAAAACCACCCTACGAATCTGATCAGACAGTTAGAGTGGCATCATGTGGAGATCGCGTAGTTACAACAAGTTAATAACAAATTCATGCGTGCAGTAGATTTATGTTTAGACAATATTGTTGTAGGGTTTATCACCGAATTTGCAGTAGATATCGTGAAGTCCTACACCGCTACAGAGAAGAATTTTCTAAAGGGAACCAGAGGTAGGTACATCAGATCGATGTATACTTCAATCAAGATTTTATTATATGACAAAGGTGTGATGACCATGGAATCAGAAAACTAAACTTCATGCGAGCATGGGGGAAGGGGGGAAGCACTGACAGGAGGTTGATATATGGACATAGAGATGGATAAGGGAAAGAATAAGGAGGCCATGGACCCAATCATGATTGAAGAGGACAAAATAAAGAAGATAATGGCAAAATCTGGAAAGATGCGCAATGGAAGATCTTACCAATATAAGATGAATAATAAGAAGAGGGCCATAGTCGACAGAAAGGGCTTGGCGAGCAATGAAGAAGAGATAGAGGATCTACAAGATGTGGATAAGATCGAGGAAATCCTGTGCACAACATATGAAAGGAAAAAAATAGGTTCAGGTTCAGGAACATAAGGCAAAACTCCAATCCTGATCACCGTTGGTCTAGAACCTACAACCCATGTGTGACTAATACACCCAAAAGAACACCAATGTTTAGACAACCAGATTTTAGTTGAAGAAGAGCAACAAGACATGGGTCCAATCAAGGAAAATCAAATGGGGAAGCAAGTTCATGAAGTAATATTCAATTATCTACACCGCGTGAAGGCATTTACTCAACACAGTTCAAAATGGTAGGACAAGATCCCACGTCAGATTACTAGAATTTCAGGGAGAGGCGTCAGTGGACCCTGAAAATAATTTGTTCATTTGTGAGAATATCTGGGAATAAAAGAATATCATAGATGAGGATACAAATATCACACAGTTAGCGATCACACTAATAGACCGCGCGCTGGACTAGTACATGAGCTTGGATGTAAACAATCTATAGGGAGTGCCAAAGACTATTGCAAACGTGAAAAAAATATTGGTAAATGAGTTTCAGAAGCTAAGATCAGAAGACCAGTACATGAATGAAGCTCATGGATTCATATACATATGCATCAAGGATATGGATATACATATGGCTTCATAAACAATTGACAAAGTGTAGGAATGGTCGATTGAAACAATTCGGGTATGGATCTATTTTGGTATCCTTCTTCCTAGAGAGGGTCCTCGTTTTGCACCTACAACATGTGGAATGGGGAAGACCCGCTCCACATGATCCTCCAATGAAGAGATGGGTAGACTTGATGACACGTCATGGTGGCGTGCTAATCGTTACATATGGTCCAACTTTCTTCCAATGGCTGTTGGATCAGCTTGTCATGGTTGAGGACTATGCAAATTCCAGGATTGAATTCCGTGGAGATCCTGACTTGGCATTACCTGAGGGTTCTCAGTGGGGAGAGATAGGTAAAAAATATTTTTTCATTATATGTTGTTTTTGGTATTTTAATTATAAATTGGTTTTTTGTTATTTATCCGAGACTAATCAAGTGCTCTCAACAATGTAGATGTGGTGCCTTTCAGGCCTCTAGTATCATTTCCTATCCAGAGACATGGAGAGATAGGCGCAGTGGTGGGTCGAGGGGTAGCAGCTGAGGATCTCGAGGAGATCAAACATAACATTGAGGGATTGACCATGAATGTCCCTGACATCACTGTGGACGAGTTACCTCGGCGCTACCAACACCATACAGTTGGCGTGTCAACATCCATTGGTCGACTACTCCATCATGTAGCATGAGCAATTGTTTGTTATAACGAGAAACATCCTTGATGCATATGTATATGAAGCCATGAGCTTCACCATTTTTACATTTTGGTCCCAGGACAACCACTTTTTGTAACTTTTGACCTTATAGTATAAAAATCCTATCGGCTTATTTGTTTTTTAAATGTGTGTTTGGATTTATAAATGGCACAAATGTCTATCTAAAACAAAATTAGCCAATGCATCTGTTAATGTGTTTAGATATATAGGAATGTGTTGATATTCAATGTAATCAAAATGTCTTTCCAAGAGGTGAATTCTCAAGTATACCTGTAACAATGTAGGACTTTAGATGGAATAAACATTGCTCAATTGCAACACCACTAGATGTGAATAAATACGTATAATTAGATGACAGATGCCAAAGGAAATGGCATCAGTTAATAACTCAATAATTGCACTGTATTTCACAATATTATTAGTTGCACAACCAAGGAAAACACCGTGTAGACTGATCAACTAATCCGTAGGTGCATAAGCCCATGCAACAGATGCTAGGTTTTGAGTACTGCGACTAGCACCATCAACAAAGAGGATATAGGTTAGCGAGAATGTTGGCATCTGGAAACCAAGCACAAGACAAGGTAAGCATCTTAAAGGCAGAACAAGAAATGAAAAATGCACACTAGAGTATGATACACTAAAATACAAAGCACTCATGCAAACAATACTTTAAGCATAATACTTCTTTAGGTAAATCCCATTTCTCGGTTCACCCAAAGGAATTCCATCATAATCCACCACTTCATAAGCCCCTTTCTCCAACACTCTTTTAACGATATAAGGGCCACACCACACGGGCTCGAATTTACCGGACCCCATCAAATCATGATCTTGTTCATAAAGGAGGACTAAATCGTCCTCAGAAAAAACATGTGGTTTGACATGTTTGTCATATTGAGATTTGACACATTTCTTCCGAGTTTCTATGACTAAAGAAGCATCACGACGAGTCTTGTCTAATTGCATTAAATACAAGAGACGTTCTTCTTCTCCTGTGGTGTTAGGTAGAAGTTCGACAACTAGTTTCAAAGACGGGATTTCACATTCAATCGACAAAATAGCTTCAATACCATACACTAATTGGAAAGGTGTGAACCCTGTGGCAGATTTAACAAACGTTTGATAGGCCCATAATGCTGAAAAGAGCATTGCGTGCCAGCTTGACTTGTGAATCCCTACCATCCATCGAAGCATAGTAGTTAAAACTTTGTTGATTGCTTCAACTTGGCCATTGGCCTATGGATAGTAAAGGGTGGAGTTTTCATGCCGAAGACCCATCTTATCGGTAAGCTCAAACATCATGAAATTTAGAAAATGGCTGCCATGGTCGGTGACGATGGCTTGAGGGACACCAAACCTAGTGATGATATGATTGAATATGAACAATGCTGCAGTTTTCCCGGTATTATCAAATGTAGGCATCGCCTCAGCCCATTTAGTGAAATAATCCACAGCTACAATAATGTATCCATGCCCCCCGGATGAGTGAGGGTTACATGTCATGAAGTCAATGCCCCATTTAGCGAATGGACCAATGAAAACTACAAGGTAAAGAGGAGCAAGATGTGATCGAATATTATTGTTATATGTTTGACAAGCGTGGCATTTTTGAATAGAAGTAATGCAATCCTTAAACATCGAAGGCTAGAAGTAACCAACTCGTAAGATCTTTTGGGCAGTGGCATACCCAGACATATGACCTCCACATGCTCTGAAATGACAACCATTTAAAGATTTCTCAGCTTCATCATAAGTTAGACATCATCGAAATACATAATCAATACCATGACGGTAAAGAGTATCATCAAGGATAATATATTGATGGGATTCATACCGAATTCGACGACGATCTACACTAGAAATATCAGGCCAAAAAGTTTGGGTTTTGAGATAAATGATAATGTCTCCATACCAGATATCATCTGAACTGATAAAAAAGAGAGACTCATCAAGAAAATAATCTTCTACCACAGTTTCTGTCTCAGGAGAGGGAAGGTCACATATCAACTCGGCAAAGACCAAAGATTTATTTGACTTGGCTCGCTCAAACTCCAAATCAAACTCTTGGAGAATCACTATCCATTTGGAGTATTTCCCCCCAATAATTGTCGTGTAAGGATATGTTGCATAGGGTGGCAATCATAAATAATCGTGGTTTTGCGCAATAATATATAATGGCAAAAACATTGAACAACTTGAACAACCGCTAAGGCCAATTTTTCCACATGCATATATTTGGTTTCGGTGGTTGTAAGACTCCGACTCAAATAGTAAATAATATGTTCATCGTGCGAATCATCTCTTGGAATAGAACCATGGCTATGGTAGAGTCCGAAGCAACCAAGTATAAGAAATAATCTCGACTATAATTGGGGGGAAATAAAATTGGTGTACGTGTTAAGGAAAGTTTTAAAGTTTCAAAGGCTTTGTTGGCAGTGTCGTCGCATACAAAATCATGACCCTTCTTAAGAAGTCAAGTGAAACCTTTCATTAGTTCGACATAATTGGGAATGAATCAGAGTAAAAAGTTTGCCTTCCCTTGCAAACTTTGGAGTTGGCGTAAAGTAGAAGGAGGAGGCAAATTGATAATAGCTTCAACCTTCAAAGGATCCACCCTGATCCCATGCGTAGAAACGATAAGTCCGAGAAGTCATCCAGACTCCACAAAAAAAACACATTTATGTGGATTCAATCGTATGTGATAATATTGACATCATAGTAAAATGGCTCGTAAGTGTGTCGGGTGATCTTGCAATGCATGGAATGCACCGGTAAGTCATCTAGTTAAGGTTGTACAATGTGTTTAATATCATGAAAAGAATAAGAAATAGCGCTTTGAAAAGTCGCACCAGCATTCTTGAGACCAAAAGGGAGTTTACGGTATGAGAAGGTACCCAAAGGGAAAATAAAAGAAGTCTTATGTTGATTTGTGGGTAAAATATTGATTTGATTATAGCTAGTGAATCCATCCATTGGAGAGAATATTTCACTCCCGACACAATCGTCAACAATCTGGTCGATGAAAGGGGTTGGATAATTATCTTTGGGACAAGCCTTGTTAATATCCCTATAATCAACACAAACATGGATCGTTCCTTGTTTTTTCGTAACTGGAACAAGATTGGACACCCAATCAGTCAACGCTACAGGGTAGACAAAACCGACTTTAAGAAGTTTTTTATCTTCGAGTTTGATTGCAACAACTTTTCGTGGATGAACTGGGCGAAGTATTTGTCGAATGGGTTTAACATCAGGGTATGTATTAATTTCATGTAAAAAAATATATGGATCAATTCCAGGCATTTCTTCGTAGCTCCATGCAAAAGCGTCATAGAATTCTTGGAAAAGGGCCTAGTAAATTCAGACCTCATCACGAGAACATGAGGCACCGATATGGACATTTTCCATAATTCTAGGCTTAACTGAAATATCTAGAGGGATGGTAGGTGAAATATTTCCCAAGTTCACTTCATACAAAACATCCTGTATTGGTTCAGAAACTAGGGGAATGTTGAAATAATGTAACTGTGAAGAGCATTCTTATTATTATTGGATTAAATCCCCATTGTGGATTAATCATGTTATTATTATTATTATTATTGTTATTGGATTAATCCCCATTATGGATTAATCATGTCGGTAATTGTATAAGGACCAAATCCCCTTTTGCGGACTGGTCATCGGACAATTACAAAGGGAGGAATAAGAAGTCGACCCCAACAGTTATTATGGAAGACCCAAAATTAATTAAAGGTGGGTTTACCCACCTAGAGTGAGAGGTCGGCCCTTCCAGTTGTGACCTTTCACACGTGTCGGTATTGTATAAATAAGAGGCTAGCGCCTCACTTCAAACACACAACTCACTTGCTCATTCTCTTATGAGGCAAGTTGCAATTACCAGTTGGAGAGAGGAGAAGAAGAGTGGCACATCTCTTGGGGAGGACTATCTATATTGGTTTGAGTTATCTCTTGAACATTGTATAAGCTATTTATGATAAGGAAGTTTTTTTTGGGTTTTCTTCCCCCTAGAGGGTTTCCCAGGATACATGTTGTGTCTCTTGTGAATGTGTATTTCTCAGTGATCTTGTTCTTATGATGCTCTTATCTATTGAAATGCAAAGAACTATAATAATGGCATAAACATTAACATGGTATCAGAGCCAACCTGAAGGAAGCATATTTCGCAAGAGGAAAAACGTCACTATTACCGTACCCAAAAATTAGGGTTTTGCAAAAGTGAATCTTTTCAGCCCTAAAACCACCTAGAAAGTTGTGCCCTCCTCCAAGGATCATTTTGGCACTTAGAGCGCACCTTTTCAGTGGCTAGATCTCCCGGAAAGTGAAACCCTAGTTTCACAAAGTACCAGAAGTACCAGAGTACCAGAAGTACCAGAAAACCAGAAGCACCAGTCCAGAAATCCGCAGATCAAGTTTGAGGGGGTAAAAGTTGGATTTTTGAAATTTCAACTGCACCAGCTAACTCGTCTCAGCTCAGCACATCTATCCCCTGGATCAGAATTTCAAAATTTGAAGTTTGAAAAATTAAGGTTTCCTCATAAAACCCTAAGTTGCAGTTGCAGTTGTAGTGTCAGAACCAGTTGCAGTTGCAACACCAGTTGCAGTTGCAGCCATAGAACCAGTTGCAATCACCCTTGAATTTTTTGGTAATGATTACCATTGCTACCAGATGGAGCCACTACTTGCAAATGCTATTTGAGGTATGTACTCAGATATGTTTAATGGTTAAACCCTAAAGAGTATTTGCAAGAAAAGGGATCTCTTGCCATAGATCCAGAAGGATCTCAAGATCCAACACATTCAGAGGAATGATGCAACCTAGGTATGATTATTCTAAAATGCATCTATTTGTTATGAAATTATCTTGATCAGTGTTGCATGTTGAAGCTATGATCAAATCATTAGAAGAATTAAAAGTTGATCATAGTGCTTATCCTCTAACCTAACCTTCTGTTAAGATAGCGTATTATCTTAGTGCAACAGACAGGTTGAAGAAAGCACTCGCCACTTGAGTGAAGGAGACCTGGAAGAAAAGCAAGCACTCACTCTTGAGGTCAAGGCTCCAGGTTTGATTAATCAAGATTCAAAGGTACACATGACAAGCTGATGACTTTAGTTGAGATAGCAATCATCGTAAAGTATTATACTTGATAGCATGTGAGAATATAGAGGTAAATACTTTGCCTGACATGACTAACACCTCCTCTAGGAGAAACCTCGTGTGTTATTTCCAGATTGCCATGGAAGAATGCTTGGTCACAACACTATGAGAGTGTTGACCACATTTCGTATTGTATTCCTTACCTTTAATCTTTGCTAAATTATAAGTAATAAGCTCTAAAGGAGCTACTATGATGATTGTTCGTGCTATTGCTTTATATTATCAAGAAGGATATTATTCTTGCTTGTTGTTTTGTTGGCCTTGCTCCAGGTCACATGAGGAAGCTATAGCGAAGGTTGCAGAAGGCAACATGCTAAAGAAGAAATCATAAATGAAGAAATCATCACTGGAAAAGAAGAAGGTGGGTCACTCAGAAGCTACCATGACCCATGCTATTGAAGAATCCATGTGAACTCTAGTAGATTAGCTCACATCAACTACAAGGCGCTACCATACATATGCAAAGCTGTCACAGGTTTACCAGAACTCAAAGGTGACCATGAAGGCATATGTGATGGATGTGCACAAGGGAAGAACGTCAAGAACCCGTTTTCGAAGAGGGA
>ML803118.1:84083-96277 GCA_009831015.1 Picea engelmannii
AAGAAAACCAGTATCATCGGACATATCCAACAATAGAGGAGCTCAAGGAGGATTTGAAGAATCTGAAATTTCAACTTAACCAAAATAAGGGAAAAGAGAAAAGAGAAGTTGTTTGGTGTACGCTATGCAGGACATAAGGACATCATAAGAACGAATGTCCAAATTTTGCGCAATACTTGGAAATAGGGGTGACAAAAGCCTTGCCAACAAGAGGACCATGGTGCAATATTTGTAAGATGCATGGGCATGATCCATATCATTTTCCAATGATGCAAAAGTATAGGACAATACCAAAAAGTTCATATTGCAATTTTTGCAAATCAGTGGGTCACGATGATAAGTATTGTAGAACGTTGGAACTGATGAGAGAAAGAACTTAAGACACTTACATGGTGCAAGAAGAGATGATGACATGGAAAGATGCACCTTAGTTCATCCGGGTTCCACCACCATACAAAAATACACATATGCAGTACAACAATGCACAACCATGGTACAACAATGCACAACCACAATATAATCCTGCGCAGTATAACCAGGTACCCCAATACAACACACCACAAGGAGATCGAGGTGGAGGATGAGGTAGAGGAGGATTTAGATGAGTCAAAGGACCAGTAGTGTGCCACAGATTCCAACAATGAGGACATTATGCAAGGGATTGTCCACTTCCACCGACGACATGTATGTACTGTTGCGCAACAAACCATGACATAGAAGACTTCCCAACACTCTTGGGGAAAGATACATGAAAAAATGAACTAGAACAACCAGAATGTCTAGTGTATTTCTGTAGAAGCCAGGGAGGATGGGAAAAACATCAATATAGTCACTCGAGGAGGAGCCAAGACATGAGCTGATGCAACAAAACAAGATCCAACTCAACACCAATGGGTAAAAAAGAATGATGAACCACATAAGCAGTTGAACGTGCAGAAAGGAAAGGAAAAATTTAAGGAGGCCATAAAAGAGCTTCTCAAGTAGGATATTGCGCGTACATCAATTGCGCAACAAACTCAAGACTCACCAATGTACGAGATGACATCTTCAATGGACCATACTAGTAAAGGACAACCTTAAGAGAAAGTAAGTACCATAAAGACTTTTCTGCAATCTTGTGTTAATTTATTGAATGATCCATCATCTGTTAAGGTCTTACAAAATATGCTGGAAAGACGCAACACAGAGGTAGAAGGGAAGTTAGAGAAGAAAACAATCAATCATCTCCATACAAGAAGAAGGACAGGGAGATAATTAAGGACAAATACCAACAATGGGGATTTCAACATGGGAGATATTATACTAGATTTAGGCTCTTAAGTAAATGTATTTCCTAAGAAGACATGGCAGTGTATGGGAGAACCCACATTTGGTTATTCACCTGTCCAATTGAAACTAGAAAATCAACATAGAGTGTTACCAATTGGAAGGCTTAAAGGTGTGACAGTAGATTTGGATGGAGTGCACACTATGACAGATTTTGAAGTGATAGAGATAGTAGATGTCACAACACCTTACCCGACATTAATTGGATTGGATTGGGAATTTAATAAACATGATATGATCAACCTGAAGACAAGGAAAATGAATTTTGAATCAGGATAATATAGAATTATTGCACCATTGGATCCTTAAGAAGGAGAAAGGTTTGTAGAGGTGACTTGTTTGGACCTAGAGGAAATAAACCAATTGTACATAACCACTACGTGAGAAGAGGATTATGTCAACCCAACTGCATATGGGGTACTCAGCTAGAGAAGCATTAGATCATGTTCTTCAGACTTAGACACATGTTTGGATAATTGGTAGGAGAAACTACATGAAGTCTCCATAAGGAAGTGTGCAAGAATAGACTGTGCAGTAAGGTGGGTTGCTACAAAGATAAGAGAACCTCCCAGTTTTAATGGGTTGAATGACTTAGAGGAATTATTGACAAAATATGAGGAGGAAGTGTTGGAAAATCAGAGGTTATTAGCCCTGGATATTGCACTCAAGGAAACACCTGCAATATGATGGGGTGCAAACAAAGAAACAATTCAGGATTAGTATCAGTGTAAACGACTACTACACATTTGATTAGGCGCAAAACAAGGGAGCATTACAATGCAGAAGTATGATGGGAGAGGAAGACCAATTAAAACTTGGAGAAATGCAGAACACAATGGAGGATGACACCACTAGAGGAATGGCCTCATCACTTCATTCATACATTGGAAGGGATCCCAGGGAACTGGTACATAGACCAATAAATGCACAGAGGCACTACAGAATGGAAAGGATTACAATAGAACATTGTAGTAACATTCTCATTTGAGCATGAGAACCCAAAAATTGATTCAACTCTAAAGTTTATAAGGGGAGTGATATTTGTTTATGAACCAAAGGTTGAAATCATAATAAAATATAAACAACAAAACAAACAAACAATCAAAGAGTTACTTTCATGTTATCATGTCGAAGAGGAAGCACCATATGAAGATGATCCACGCAACATTCAGATCACAAATATTGAAGGAGAGAGAGGTGGAAGGTCCATATTTGGAGTCAAAGGCATTTGTTGCACCTATCAAAGTCAAGAAATTCAACAATGGGATGAACGACAATCCTAAAATGGCAAGTATTGGAGACTACTAGGATGAGCAAACATTAGAAAGGATAATAGAGTTACTGCGCAAATACAATGACCTGTTTCCAACAACCTTTACAAAGACGAAAGACATAGCAGGGGAGCTAGGTGAGATGAAGATACCCCACAAACTCGAGGTTGGACCTGTTAGACAGAGACCTTACATGCTGAATCCAATGTATAAGTAGAAAGTGAAAGCATAAAATGACCGAATTTTGGAAGCGGGCTTTATAGAACCAGTAGAGGAATCTGAATGGATCAATCCCATGGTAGTCCAGGAAAAGAAGTAAGGGGGGATAAGGATTTGTGTATATTTGAGGAAACTCATTGATTATTTCTTACATGACCCTTTCCATACCCCTTTTATATATGAGGTCATGGAGAATGTGGGAGACCAGTAAGCATATTTATTCACAGATGGATTCTCATGTTACCATCAGATCAAAATAGCTCCAAAGGACATGTATAATACTACCTTTTCTATAGAATAAGGATCCTACCAATATACAGTCATGCCCTTTGTATTGTAGAATGCACCAACTATCTTTTCAAGGGAAGTCATAAATGATTTTAAGGAATTCATACATCAGTTTCTAGAAGTATATCTGGATGAATAGACTGTGTATAGTCTTTTGAAAGACCATGTAGAAGTTTTAATACTAATGTTGGAAAGACGCAAACAATGTTAGATATCATTAAACATCAAGAAATTCATTTTTAGTACACCTTTTGGGATATTGTTGGGACAAATAGTGTGCAAACAGGGCTTATTGGTTGACCTTGCTAAGATTGCAATCATTGTGAACTTACCACCACCGAAGTCAGTGCGCCAGTTAAGAGCCACATTGGGACATATAGGAAAGTACATGAAGTTTATAAAGGGGTATGTGCAGATTACTGCATTGATGGAAAAGTTATTAAAGAAGGACACTGAATTTCAGTGGAATGAGGATTTTTAGCAAGGATTGGATACTCTAAAGGAAAAAAGGGTGACAACACCTATATTAGTGTTTCCATATTGGGAAAAGATATTTCAAGTGCATGTAGATGCATCAACAATAGCACTAGGAGCAATTCTGGTGCAACCAAGAGTAGGGGACTTAGACCATCCTATAGCATTTGGAAGTAGGAAGTTGTCAGAATCTGAGAAGAATTACAACACCACATAAAGAGAAGGCCTAGCCATGGTAGATGCACTTCAAAAATTCATGCATTATTTATTGGGTAAACATTTTAAAATGTTCACAGATCATTTTTCCGTCAAATATCTAGTCAATAGGCTAGTGTTGGGGGGGAGGATATGTATATTTCTGCTATTACTCCAAGAATTTGATTTTGAAGTAACAGTCAAACCAGGGAAGATGAATGCAGGACCTGATCACCTGTCAAGGGTAACCAATGGAGAATAACCTATTAACTTGGAAGACAACTTCCCTGATGCACAATTATTTTCAGTACAGGTAGCTGATGAATACTTTGCTGATATCATTGAATAGTTAAGTACAAGAGTTGTTACACAAGAGTTTATTACTACGCAAAAGAAAAACTCCGTAGTCAGAGTTGTAGACTATCAACTCATTTTAGGTCATTTATACAATACAAGTGCATATATCATTTTGAGAAGGTGTTTATTCGAACATGAACGACCCAGGGTTTTAGCAGAAGCTCATGAAGGCATAACTGGAGGAAACTGTGTAGGAAAAGCTACCATGCTGAAGGTATTGCGCACAATATTATGGTGGCCAATAGTTCATAGAGATGCCAATGAATATTTCTAGAACTATGATGTTTATCAGAGGGTTGGAAAACCAACAGGAGGGATGAGATGCCCCTAAGACCACAAGTAACTCTGCAGGTATTTGAAAAATGGGAAGTAGATTTTGTTAGACCTATCAATCAATCAATAATAAGATCAGGAGATAGATATATCATTACTATTACTGAATACTTAATCGGATGGGCAGAAGCAACACCAGTCAAAGATTGCAGCGCAGAGACAACAACACACTTCTTATTTGAGAAGGTGATTACCAGATTTGGATGTCCCAGGATTTTGATGAGTGACCAAGGAACTCATTTTATTAATAGTACCGTCAAGGCTATGACTGAATATTTTGAAGTCTATCACCAGAAGAGTACACCATATCATCCTTAGGCAAATGGGGCAGTATAAAATTTAGACAAAATTTTGGAAAATGCTTTGACTAAAATTAACAATGTTAACATGGATGATTGGGATTTCAAAATACCAGCAGTACTATGGGCATACAATACCACATGTAGGAAGTTGATAGGACATACACCATTCAGATTGGTGTATGGACAAGAAACAATGGTGCCATTAGAATTTCTGGCACCCAGTCTACGTGTAGCAGCAATTGCCAATATGTTAGAAAGAGACACAACACAAGAGAGGTTAAGTCAACTAATGGAAATAGAAGAGGACATGATTCTGGCAGGATTTCACCAAGAGGTACAAAAAGCAAGGGACAAATCCTGGCATGACAGACACATTAAAAAGAAGAGCTTTAAGGAGGGAGAACTAGTTCTTCTCTATGACAACAAGTTTTTGCAACACCCAGGTAACTTCAGACTGCATTAGCTAGGTCCCTATGAAGTAAAGACTATCACAGATGTAGGATCTGTGCAGCTAAAGAACTTGGGGGGAACATAATTGAAAGGAATGGTCAACGAGAGTCAACTGAAACTATATAGGGATAATTGACCTACTAACTCTTTAATTACAGCACAATAAGAAAGTCATGTATATAATGTACTATAGTAGATATTAAGAAAGAAAACTGATAAAAAGAAGAAAAAAAATGAGAAAAATAAGAAAAAGGAATACAAAAATAGAAAAAGAAGAAATATAAAAAAAGAGGCAGAAGTTGGTTGAATAATAGGAAAGTGGAAAAAAGTCGCACGCAACAATTACTGCGACGACATAAAAAGATAACGCATAGGAAAAATTGGACTCATTGCAAATGCACGGAAAAAGTGAAAAACAATTATGACCGGGTCTATAAAGTGTGGAAAGTACACGTTAGCTCGACACTTAGTGATTTTTGAGCACAGGGCGAGATAAAAGTGTGTGCCCTAGGTATAATTGTATGAAGAGGAGAGTGAGTGTTCAAATAGGATACAACATGACACAACCAAAGTTTGGCACTCCAGGGAAATATGTATGGGTTACTCGACAGGGCCAAAGAAGGAAGGAAAGGATGGTGGAGCCTGAGAACGTCATCGAGCTCGAAGATGTCACCACTTCCGAGATAGAGTCACTCAGCCCAATGAGGGTTGAGGAGGAAACATAGACAACGACACAAGGGGAAGTAGGGAAGAGCTTCGAGACTGGAAATGGTATTACAAACCCTAATCTCTAAACACCATCTAAACTTGCTGAAATTAAGGGTCAACAACAGGGCCGAGATGAAGAGGAAGTGTTGGTTGAGGAAATCACCAACCAACCAGAATCTGAGGGGGAAGAAGATGACACTGAAAAAACAAAAGCAGGCCCATCTGACGTTGGGCATAAAAGAAAGGTGAAAGACGTCATAGAAATTACACTTCCTTACCTTTCAGACATAGTGGTCACTGTGGAGGACATGCTAAAAAAAGTACATAAACTAAAAAATTCCCAGACTTGGCCGAGGAAACCTACTTATAAAACACAGAGGAAATTGGACCCCTAGGTAGACCAATCATGGAGCTCGTGCAATGGATATTAGGGCTCTACAACTCCCGGATCATGAACCTCCTAGACATACCACACTTTAGGTGCGGTAAAACTATTGGGATTTGTGTCAATCAATTGCTATCCCAGCTACATGGCGACATTCTTTGGATGGATAGGCCAGTACAAATCGATGTGGTATTGATTGCCAAAATTAAGGGATTACCCACAGTGGGCGTACAACCAAAGTAATACTTGGACAACAAAGCGCGCGAGAAGGAGATCACTGATTTAGTCAAGGCACAATTTGGTACCAACAAAGGAAACAAGGGTATTGTGCTTAAAAATGTCAAAGATAACGTGACAAGGTTCACCAACAAGATCATGGCTTACAAGCTGCTGCAAAAAAGAAGAGTCTCCAATAGGAGTCATCACAGTTGTCGCGTAGTGCGCGAAGGGACTAATGTTTTAGTTGGTCGCCTTACCCCTTGAACCAATTCTTGATCAACTGTAGATATGTGCAGGATAATGGAACTGAGTTTCATTATTCTTGGCTCATTATCCTCATAGATTTAGCAGGATGGTAGGAGCCAAAATTTTCAGCCTTTCTATATAGGAAAGAAAAGTTCTACGTAGCCGAATATGAATCCCTCTGGCAGGCCAAGGACAACAAAAATCAACAGGCGAATATCATGGTGTGTTCTATGCTGTTGGAAGAGATACAACAACACACAACCAATGTGTGGTGCATTCCTGTGGAAGTGGTCCAGAAAACTGAAGGGATAGCCAGGTTTAAGGCATCCAGGCACCATATATGGATCCAGGCTACAAGGGATCCAAAGAAGGAATGGTTGGAGATGCAATACTGTGTCACAAGGGAAGAGATTGATTGGATAATCAAAGACTGGCCTGTGTAGTGGAAGATGCCAGTAGAAAAACTAGTAACAAGGCCAACTGCACCACAATCAACCAAAGCTAAGGGGAAATCTTAAGAAGGTCCTTCAACAAAGACAAATAGCCCAGTTGCTAATACTAGGAAGGCTACGACACACACTCAGGTGTAAGGAAGCAGTACAGTTCCAAAGAGATCAAGGAGGAAAACAACGGTGCCTGGGGAAAACATTCAACGTGATGCCAATAAGGGGGACACACCTCAAGTTGGTGAGAAAAGGGTACATGCGATGAAAAAAGGGGTGAAACCCTCAGAGACAAAAAGGATGACAACGCAAGAAGAGGAGACACGCAAAAAGATGAAGTACACCAAGGAGGACCTAGTCATCACCTTGGCAGAGGATGATGTTGAGTTCATGGTGGACAAGTTCCAGGATAGGGGGAAGACATGGTCCATGCTGCAGAAGAAAAAAGAAAAGAGATCATGGCCAAACTCATGGAAGTCCATGAAGCTCTACAACAATTACAAATTCATGCAGTACCACAGGCCACAGTGAAACAACATGAAAGGACACAACGACCCCTTGTGCAAAAATAAAGAGACAAGACAATTCAGATAGTAGTGCAGGGCATTGATACAGTCATGATCACATGCAATATGGTTATAATTGATAGAGAGATCGTGTAGAAACCCATGATGGACATTGACCACTTTGAGGTAGTCATGGTGTAGATACCCACAAAAGCACTATACAGACTCCAAGCTAGTATAATGCAGGAAGTAAAATACAAATCCCACATAGATGCCACCAACTTGGAGGTTGGTAGGGGTGTCAGAGAGATGTTACATATCACCTGTGACCAATTGACCTCAAAGAAGGAGGAGGAGAAAGAATGCACTGACAAGATCGAGCAAGGGCTAACAGTGGCATATGACCTTATTCTAGATAGCGCACATGCATAAGATAGGAGTGCATATGAATAAATATCATTGTGTAGACGATTGAAGGATATAGGTAGGAGATTGAGTAGATGAAAGAAAAATTTAATCCTACGAATCCGTCTGAGGTTCAAGAACAAAGAGAACAACAAACGATAGTCTAGATAGAGGAAATGACAAGAGAAGCAAAGGAAGTCGCAGAACTATTTGAAAAAATTGCGCAGATTTGGACCACTTTGGAAGAGGATGAAAAGGTACAACAGTTGGACCAACAAGAGGAGAAAATCAATGATTCCATGCAAAAGTTGAAGCAACAACAAAAAACCATGAGAATTACCGAGTGCTTGAAGGGCACCCAGGAAATGAAGACTCTGTAGACAGAGTTAAAAACAACGCATATTAATGAGCAAGAAATAAAATCCTAGTTGGAGCCCCTCCAGGAACAAGCAACAAAGATAATTTCAGAGCTGGAGGAAAAGAAGACAAGGATGGCGTAGGCACATTAAGAAAATGCATCATTTCTACAAGAATAGATAACAACGCAGATGGTCGAGGCAATAACAGATAAAGCTCGCATGAGAAATAAAAAGGGAAGGAACTAGCAGAGAAGTTCCACAGCTTGGGGAAGGCTATATAGGGAGTGCGCATCACCTTAGTGGCTCAGGATGAGCCACATGTCAGTGTTGGGGGCCTGTTGGCGCAGACCTATTTTGGGAAGAAGGATGATCCAGATTATTTTTGGCATGAAATGAGAGAGGAGATATAACACAGAAATATACAGAGATATTGAAAAAGATCCAATAATATAATAGATATATATCGTATATATAACAAGAGACACAGATATACAATAATACACAATTTCTATTAATGAGTGAAATGTACAAAACTGCCGAAATACAGAGTGAAAGACTCGCTAGAATGATAGCAGCTTATCTTTGAGAAGAGATGTGATGGTTACTCGCATTCACAAGAAGATGATTGTTACAATGAGACTCCAAAGGCCTTTTTAACATAAGTAAAATCCAAAACCCTAACCTTGAAAGATGAAAATCCAAAAGGTTTGCAGGCCCCGATGGGGGTAGTTGATATGTCAACTTCCCGAGGACATAAATTTTGCATACGATCTTCGTTTGGGGTGCTCGATACACCATTGGATAGGTCTAACCGAGAAGAACGATTTTGGACTATCTCAAACCAATGACTTTGGTGTGCGTCTTGACCCCAAATCCCCAAAAAACGTCGTTTAGGGCCTCTCAACGGCCCCACAAGTTTGGGACCCGAAAAACTGCAAAGGTGGAAAAATCTCTTTTGAGCCAGTGGAATAAGTGAGTGGCCACCGATACCCATATGGATCAAAGGATCTATTTTGGGCACAAACCTAATTTTGAGGAAAAGATATATTTTTGGAGCACGTGTATTAGGAGGCAGAAAAGTAGCATGCATAAAAAGAAGGGAAAGCAACATGCAGGAGGAAAAACGTGGCGTGCATGTAGACAGGCCTAACTATCCCAGGGTTAGGGTTTTTGACAAATATTGTAACAACTATAAGCATATAAAGTAGTATAAATAAGGACCTAGGAGGTCTAGGTTAAGGGCAATCAGTCGGTCAGTTGATTATTGAGAGTTAGTTGGTTGGGAAGTTATTATTGTAATAATTTTTGTGGTGGAATGAAATAATCTAGTCTTTGAGGGTTAGGTCACATGATGAGGAGTATGGTGTGATCTATTCAGCCTCCCAGAGGGTACTTACTCTAATTTTGGTTGTAATATTGAAGATGTAATGCGCGTAGTGCAGATTTTGCAGCATAATAAATAAAAGAGAAGAGAAGCCAGATCATTGTGGACGTAGACCCAGGAGGGGGTGAACCACAGTAAAAAATTGTGTTCTATGTGATTGTTAATGAATGATTTACTTTTATATTAATCATTTGCTGAAGAATGAATGGTTAAAATAGTTATATCAACATGCATGCATAGGTTTAAAGATGAATGAATCATAGAAGTAGATGAATGAATAATGATCATGATGCACAAGGAAAAGAATCTAAACACAATCCCCACTCATTCCTAGATTGAAAACACCCTTTGTATTGTAGTCCCCCATAAAATCTATCTCAACTGTGCGCTATGCACCCTGTGCACAACAATGCCTTCTGGTTTACCAAGAGGGCCAAAATTTTTTAGGGTTTTGTTGGAAACCTATTTGAGATCCAAACCTGGTTCAACCCAAGAATAAAATCCAACAATGAGCCTTCATCTTATCACAAACCTATCCAAATATGGGTAGAGAAAGCCTATGTGGATGCATATTGGCATGATTTGCCCCCTCCTCCCCACCCTCATGAGTTTGATTTCATGTTTTGTTATCCTATGATGATTTATCCAGCTCATGATTATTTTTTTCTTGATATATTCCTGTTTTGGTTTGTAACTAAGCACAAAGGTAGAACTCTTGGATCTGATGAAATTCTACAATGGATTCACTGGTTATATGATTATACCTAGATTTTGAAGTTGACATGCTTAGAGCAGGTAGGTAGGCTAAGTAGGTCATGTTGTGTGCTTGGATCGATTTCTTTTACTTGTTGTTTTATTATGCATTCATGTTATCTTAGTTTCATGTTTTTAGGACATATTGATGAAAATGAAGGACCTAGCTCTTCTAAGTGTTCATTTACTTCTTCACCTTCTGAATCATAGAACAAAGTTTCATCAAAAACTTGGAAAGGAGAATGATTCACCTCATTCTCTTCATCTTGTGCAGGAGAGATAGGATCTTGGAGAGTGTCATCGGACGAAGGAGTGGATGCTAGTTCTTAATCCTCATAACTCACTTATTCAGTCAAGTATTTACTACATTCTTTTGAATCATGGGAAAAATCTTGCTCCTCTTCAAGGGGTGGAAAAACTTCTTCATAAATCTCTCCATCTATATCAGAGGGTTCTTGGCATTGAGTTTGGTACACATCCCTGAGATCTTCCACAATCTTAGTGGTGAATCCTTTGTCCTCTAGGGATATTGCGAGATTTTGAAGGGCATCTTCATATGTTTGGCATTGTGGTTTCACAAAATCGATAAACCTACTGATGAGTTCTATGAAATATTATATACCCTTATCTTCGCAACAACCCTTAATCCAATCTTGAAAAAAACACAGCAGGGAAAGTATGCACAATTTTACTAGAAAATCCTCCCCTTCAAATTCTATCTCACTTATATACTTCAATAATTCTATAATGTGAGTAATTGGGAGGCCTCCGAATCTTGGAGATTTGTTTAACCATTTTATATCAAAATAATGCGGGTATCCTTGAAAAATTTCAAAATAAATAATCAGATACACTTGTTCCCAGGGCACCATGATCCCATATCTTGGAAATATCACAAAGTTGAGAGTAAGGTGGCACCTTGGAAACGGTCAGTGGAGTCGCTAGATAACCTCTTAAGGATTATCAAAGGGAGAGAGAGAATCACCCTTCGTGAAGTCGCTAGGTAAGCTTTGGGAAAAAACAGGATTTAGATAAAAGCTTACCGAAAAATGTCGTTCGAGGAAAATTGACTTGATGTTTCCCGACAATGACGCCAAAAACGTTATCGCACAATCTATACTTTCCCAAAGCCTAAAGGCAAGTAGGCCTATATTGACGTAACACGAAGGTAGTCATATCATTTTCACCCCAATAGGATACCTTTTTCTATTTAGGAGGATAAGAAACTCACTCCAAGGGAGACATCCCAAGACCTAGTTGGTTGGTGAAGGGTAAAAAGACCAAGTAAAACCCACGCCTCTCTCTAGGTCACTCGATGAAATAAATCACTTGGTAAAGTTTAAGGGGGCAAAAGGAAAAGTGAATGAATGGTACCTACCCTTTACCAATGAAACAACAAACATTAGCAACAAGCAATTATATCAATGTTTCAAATCAATGACTTCAAGATATAAATAAGCTACTAAAACACTAAAAGATGAAATGTATAACAACAACTAATATGTCTAGAAATTGCAAGCTATGATGACAAGAATGATATATAGACCTTGCAAGTTTGATAAACTTTGTCA
>ML803118.1:98782-118407 GCA_009831015.1 Picea engelmannii
TTGACCGAGGTACCTAGTGACCAACTTTAGGACATCTACCCAGGTGGCGATTGTGGGCTGCAATTGCACCTTGATTGGATTTTGTGTGGCTATTGGGAAGTATCGCCAGCTCTTTCGGGATATGCCCCCTCTACCCCTCATTAGAACTAATTGTTTCATCCTTCACTAGTTTCTCTTCCAGTGACTTCAGACCCCACTGTTGAGTACTATTGGAAGGTCCAGTGCTATTTGAGAGGAAGGACGTTACGTCTTCTAGGACACGAGTATTTGCTTTCTTTCGATTTCCCCACGCGGACAAAACCCTCTTACCCACATATATGCTTCTTTCTCATTTATGTATGATGCACATCTGATTACTGTTTGACTTTGATATACATATTGTGTAAACAGTCACAGCAAAGACTCTTGTTTCTATATTTCTCTCACCACTTGTTGCACACATTCACACAACTAGTCTGACATCATAGGGGAACCACAGAACCCCCATCGTTCACGACGCTTGCTAAACCTCCCTCCTATATTAGGGGGAGTATCTGGTCGTACCCGCTCATCGGTGCCTCCTTCACACACTCCTGTGAGTGCTACTATATTAGGATCAACTTTGCTTGGTTCTACATTACTTGGGTCATCTTCCCAAGGTCATCTGTTCACTCGCTCTCCTTTACAAGGAAGCGGGGGACCCATTTCCTCTCAAGGAGGGAGCACCAACCCACCTAGCCCCCATCAAGGGTCAGGTTCACAACACACTATGGCCGGAGCTAACCCTCCCCCCCCACTATAGATTCCATATTTGGCCTCTCTCAACATCCCAGATCTCACCAAACTCACCAATGATCCTATATTGCATGACGCCACATGGCCTGCAATGCCAACAAAAATTCCTTCAGGCATACCAAAGTTTGAAGGAAAGGCAGGGGATGACCCCGCCAACCATGTCATGACCTTTCATCTATGGTGTTCTTCGAATAGCATTATGGATGATTCCATCAGACTGCGATTATTTCAACGCACACTCACTGGCCCATCAACCAAATGGTATGTCGAAGAGAAATCCGGGTCACATGCGACCTTCGAGTCATTGGCCAAAGCATTTTTGACCTTCTTCCAATTACCCATCCGCCATGACAACTGTCTAGAACTACTGTCTAACTTCAAACAAACCTCATCCACCCACATCGCTGACCACATTCATGAGTGGTGTAGGCGACGTAGTTTGTGTAAAGCAGAAACCACCAAGCAACAATGTCTTGACTGGTTTCTTAGATCACTTGTCTCTCTACTTGGTAAGGATGTAGCTTCCACCTTCCCTCAATCCGAAGAGGAAGCCATCAGTAAATCCCAGCAGTATGACCTCATCTACGCACAATCAGGGTACTTATACACGATACTTCCTGATCTTCCAAAACCTGTGCCATTTGGCCAAGACATGCCTGGGATGTCTCACTCAGCAGACAGACTAATTGGTGCCACCACACACCATGGTCCACAACCCCAACCATCACCGATGTATGGAACACCTCAATACTCGCTGGCATATGGGGGCACTCCTTATTACCCCCCACCCCCTTATCAACAACCATACCCTGTTTCTATACCTCCACCCATCAGTGGACCACCACCGACACCTCCCATACATCCACCTATTCCCACAAACAGTGGTACTCCCTCAACATTATCTTATAGTACTAGTGAAAGCGCTACGCCTTCCTATGTACCTTATGGATCAGTACCACCACAAAATCCATACTTCCCATTTCCTGGTCCTCCCCAACCCATGGCTCCCCCACATCCATATGCGGGGGTAAATTTTGTTCAACCCTCTGCTGCTCAACAATACCAAAACTTTGAACAGTTGAACACAACCAACCCAACTCATCCATCAAACAATGCCAATAAGAAAGGATGAAACAGGAATAACAACAACCCTGGTCAAGGCAGGAATCAACCCCCACAGAACCAACCCACTGGGGGCAACCAGAACCAAGGGAACCAAAACCCCCAAGGGGGAAATAATACCAACAAACACCAAGGGTAGAATAATGTTAAAACCATCTTCCCTTGTGCTCTTTGTGGTGAGTTCAGTCATTACACTCACCATTTCCCCTAGATCGCTGATTTCAAACGGTTGAAAGACTCGGGTAGCCTTCCCCATTCTCCTGCACAAACTGCCCCTCAACAGGCACCACAACAATATGTGCAACAACCCCCTCCCGCCATGCTGCAAAATCCTATCCCACATCAAGGTGTGATAAACACCTAACATGACACGCAACATCCCCCACCTTAGGTGGGTCAATACCACAACCCCAATAATCCAACAGAGTGTACAATTCTCCTCACCAGTGAGGAAGAAATCCTTTTGCAAACACGTAATCGTCAGTATCATACACCAGCTGAGTCTACTCCTATCTCTCCAGAGACAAACCCTACACCAACGGTACCCCCATTGGTGATCCCTCGCCCTTCCGCCAAACCACCATTACACATCCCTCGCATCCCCTTGTGCAGGAATGTTCACAACCCACAGGCTAGGGCAGCTCATAATTATAGCTTGGTCGACGACTTAGCACAATCCCCGGCTACCATGTCAGTCTTGGAAGTCCTCCAGAATTGCCCTACTCAGCAGAAATCACTACTTTTTGCCTTGGGGGCAGTCGACCCTGCTGATACTCGACTCATCACCTTTGATCTTGATAACAACGAAGCTCGTCTTCCCGCCCTAGTCGCTATTCAAATACCTGTGAAAATACGGAACATCACCATTCATCGATGTATCATCGATGAAGGTGCATCTACATGCATCATGTCCAAAACAGTATGGCAGAAACTTGGTTCCCTGGAACTCATACCCTCTGCCATCACCTTATGAGCTTATGATGGACGACCATCATCTCCTGAAGTGCTCTTCCAAAATGTCCCCGTTGAACTCAGGGGCAAAACTATTCTCATTGACATCGAAGTTATTGACGCTCTGCTCGATTACAATATCTTGTTCGGACGTAGCTACATGTATGCTATGAAGGCAGTGGCGTCTTCCATATTTCATACAATCATGTTCCCCCACAACGGGAAGATTGTGACCATCGACCAAGTCTCACATTATGAGCCTAACCCATCTGCCAACCTCGATAACATTCTTCCTCTCATTCACACCAACCGGGACGCATATCCACTCGTAGAGATGGGTCCTGGGATTTTCAAAGATCCATCCTTATTAGGGACGTACCATGGAGCACCACCACTCCTTCATCCTGCTAATCAAGCATGCGTCATCTCATCTAACGAAACTCACACGGAGGATGCTCTTCCTCCTCAGGAGGCTTCCGTCATTCCTGACGTCTCAATAGTCGTAGAACCACTCTAGCCGGAGCCTCCTGCACACTCGTCGACCTCAACAGTCCATGAATCCACATCCCCTCAAGGGAATAATCCCGTCTGGGAGACAGTTCCCCAACCCCTCACTCAAATTCCCTTCTTTTACCCTCCACCAGGTATAGAATCTTTTCAGGTAGCCGCCACGCTCACACTACCTAATATGGTGTTAGCAATCCAAGTTTGGTATTGACACCCACCAGAGATGGTCCCTCGACCATCCCTTCCCCCACAGGAAGGAATCCCCATAACGATTCCTGTCCTTACCCCCACTACCCCCATACTCACTACCCCCCCTACTATAGCTGGGGGCAAGAAGAAGAAAGAGCCCACCGCTCCACTTCCTCCACGCATCCCACCACCTTGCGCACTATGTGAGAAAGAGGGCCACCAAACCAACAATTGCCCATCCCTACCTGAATTACATAATTTGATTCCCCCCAATCAAACCCCCACAACACCCGTCACTACTACTAGTCCCCCCACTACCACCAACCCTTCTAGTAGTAAAGGGTTGAGGACCAAATATGCTTGTGCTATATGTTCAGAGTATGGCCATTACACCCACCATTTCCCAGTACTACCGTGCTTTCGGCAAACATTAGCGGTTGTACGCCAGAACTTCCAGAACAACCCCCGCCCTGCTACGTCCTCTTCAAATATCATAGACATCCATTATGTTACCACTTCAGTCAATGAACGCCTGAGATGCCCTTGCTCTCTCTGTGATTCATTAACTCATTTTACATACCAATGTCCTATGATCCTTGCATACAGGCAACGTCAATTGGCCCTGCTTCACCGACCCGCAGAGACGACCACTGACCTTATCCCGTCCCTAGCGGATCTTCATGTCTCCCGAACCCGAGGCACTCCCAACGCCTCCATGGTTCTTCAATGACATCTCTGAGGATTTACCCCGCAACCCCCCCAACTCTCCTGCTCATTCCCCTACGAAAACTCTCCACCCAACCACCACGGGTACCCCTCAGTACTTCAACATATGGTTTATGTCGAGTGAACCCTCACCATCTCCTAGCATTACCCCCTCTGCTTCTTCATCAGGGGGCAATCACACTATCACCGAGATCACTCCTCACGATCCCTTATATTCCCGTCGTTTCCAATGCGACAAGGAAATAATTGAAGAACTACAATGCCCGGACTCTCCTTGGGATGCACTACATCATCGTGCACTCTTCCTTCCACAGGAAGCCCTCATGCCTCCTAACCAAAACCCCATTTATGTGGTCGAAACCAAAGATTTTATCCCATCCAGGCCTATCGATTGGTTCAACAATCCCATTCCTGCCCCTGACGCTTTTGAAGAAGGTAATATGGCCAACATTTCCCCCACCATCAAAATCGACATTTCCATTAAAAATGGCATCGTCGAAGAAATCATCATTGGAGCTGCTTGCACTCCTCAGGAAATCGCCGCATATAAAGCCCTCTTCCAGGAATATAGAGATATTTTCGCCTGGTCATACATGGAAATGCCTGGCCTCGACCCATCTATTGTCGAGCATCGCATCGACACCTGGCCTGACATCACACCAGTTCACCAAAAACAGTGACCGCTACACCCATCCAAAGCCGCGACTATCAAAGCTGAAATTGACAAATTACGTATGACCGGGTTTATTTACCCCATCGCTTACACTTCATGGGTTTCCAACCCTGTACTCGTCGACAAAAAATAGGGCACTATCCGCATTTGCATAGACTTTCGCAATCTCAATAACCTATGTCCCAAAGACAACTTTCCAATGCCTTTCATCGATCAAATTATCGACGACTGCGCCGGCCACGAGGCTCTCTCCTTTATGGACGAATTCTCTGGCTATAACAAAATTCAAATCCACCCAGCCGATCAATATAAAACCGCATTTATTACCCCGTGGGGTACTTTTGCATATCGTGTCATGCCTTTCGGCTTAAAAAACATCGACGCAACCTTCCAGCGGGCGATGACATACATCTTTCACGATCTGGCTGAAATCATCCTCACCTACTTGGACGACCTCACAACTCGATCCAAGAAACCCACCCAACATCTCAATGATTTACGAATCATTTTCCAACGGTGTCGTCAGTACAACATCCGCTTGAATCCTCTCAAGTGTGTGTTCTGTGTCACCGCCGGGCACCTCCTCGGTTTTATCGTTTCCCAAAGCGGTATTACCGTGGACCCCCTCAAAGTCAAAGCTATCACCGAAATTCCACCTCCTCGGAATTTACGACAACTTCAAAGTCTTCAGGGCAAAGCTAACTTTCTTCAACGCTTTGTCCTAGATTACGCCATACGCACACATGGT
Source organism: Picea engelmannii (assembly GCA_009831015.1). Classification (NCBI taxonomy): domain Eukaryota; kingdom Viridiplantae; phylum Streptophyta; class Pinopsida; order Pinales; family Pinaceae; genus Picea; species Picea engelmannii. The sequence goes on from ML803118.1 coordinate 104,473, forward strand.
TTCCTTCGCTTACTACGTTACGACATGGTTTCCTTCGCTTACTACATCACAGCTGTCCCTGGGTTACTTTTCATCCCGAGCCCCCGGGGCGCCCTTTTTTCATATCATGGTAAGGTACGCACGCGCATTATCACATTTATCTAATACATTCTCATATCTTTGATTCTCTTCAGATATTGTTCACTTTTGGGTATTTGTTTCTCATATGTGCAGGTACTTGCTCCTCACCCCTCGGCATCACCCCTTCAGGTATATACTCAGCATTGGCATGTAGTATTTCCCGCTGTATCGCACTTGCATTTCCAGTCACACCCTCTGATGTTTACCTCTAGGATCTCCATTCCCGACTCTGCAGTACCCACGCCTCCATTTGCATCTTTGGTACTGTTACCCAGTAGCATTCTTATCCACATGAGTTGTCCCATTCATAGCACCTTTTGGCACTTTTTGACACTCATGCTGTTCTTCATTACCCTTTAGGGATGGGAGTACCGATATTCTTTCAAACATGCCGTGAATCAGCCACATACTCCTTCTCTTCATTTTCTAGCTTTCCCACATGGACTCCCAACTTATCTCTTTACGGTTCTATTCTTTTTTACCTGCACTTCCGCAGTATCATGAACCCTCCATTTCATCCACAATATGTTTGCCCATCTGTGAACCTATCCTCATTTCACCTACCTCATATAGAAACTCACCAATGGGGCCCCCACCCTTCATCAGTTTTCCAAGAAAATTCTTCCCTCCCTGGGGCACTCATTTCACACTGGGGCACCCGTTTCTGTATTTGTACATTTCTCCCCAACATTATTCATTATTTATTGTACAAACACCTTTATTTCCATTCATTACATTTTCTTTTGTCATCACCGTTGGCGACTTGCTTTATTTTGGCCACACGCAACCCATATCACCCTTGGTTGGAGCCTTACTTATCATCTACCCTTGCCGGCATCGTCCATATCTTCAGAGTACTCCATAGGTCACTTACCTCTACCCTTTGAACTTGTTCACCTTGTCCCGCCTCTGGCACAATTTATCACTGGTCTTGTCGTCCCCCTGACACTCGACCTTGTTACGCGGTTGCGGCCACTTTTTATCTCATACATCCTCCAACCCAGGGCAGTCTTGAGTCTTCCCACATCTTGACTTCTTCCATGTACCTCTGCCACTTCATCACCTCAGTAGATTCCACGAAGCCCTTTGCTTCTCGGAGTCGCGTCCCCCTTTTGTCGACATCAACACAATTTTCCAGAAGGGCGACAGTATCTTGATTCTCATTCTCTATTCAATGAGAGATCTCAGACGACACAGGGTGAAACACCATTGCTCCCTACTGTCATTGGCCCCCATAACATTCGACGCCAACACTTTCTCATGTTATGGTGGGTCTTACTTTGCGACTATTGCAGTTATTTTTATCATTTTCCGAAGACCTCTGAACTTGGTAGGGCCATCAATGCCCGCATCATCGTTGCTGCTTCTTACCGCGATCATTGCCTCTTATTCAGAGTATGTTCCTTTGCAGAATTGTCTTCTGCCTTTATCATCATCGCCCCCGAGGGCGCTGCAGTTGTCTACACCAACACTTCAATCATCTTTTTTTCAGAGTTACATAACACGAGCATGGGGCATGCCCACCTCATTTGTACACAATTTTCTCTTTTTTGCACAAACTCTCTGAAGGTCGGGTCCTACCGGTTCCTTTTTCCTCCAACGGATCGCTCTGAACGGTCCCACTATTGCTCTCCCTTACAACAACATTCTCATTAGAAGAAACATTGATGGATTTCGGCTATACGTCTGCTCCTAACCTCATCCATCAGGGGGCATCTGTTATCACTGAAATTTCGTCCGCACATGGTGACAAGAACTCAGCATCGTCAAACAGTAATGAAGTCATTCATGGCACTGAATTAATTTCACAACATTCCAGAAAGGTCAAAAACTATACAAAGTAACCAAAAATTGAAGAGCGCTTTACAGAAGTTGGGTGCGCGTGCATATGCGCAGAACATAAACATACCATGCGTGCATGTGCGCACGATGCGCGGTTGTTGGCGCAAAAACCCTCGCACCTGCTAAATGACGCATTTATTGAATTGGTCGGCCTCCCAACCACTTATGGATCAGCTCCCAAGCCGATTTGACCCTCAAATCTGAGCTGAATCCGCATGGTAGGCTGGTCAAAGACCTAATAAATCCCTAAAGAGCCTCTCTTCACACTACAACGGAGTTACATAATCACCCAATGTAATGCTATAAAAAGCCATGAAGAAACCTCATTTTCTCAAGGAATTTCATGTAATGTTATGCTGCCTAGATTGTTTTAAGGACTCACTCCTTGACAATAACACATTGGCACCATTTCATTGAGCCATCCACCTCTCCATTGAGTGGGTGTGCTAGGAGTTCTTTCATCACCATCTTTATTTTTCTTATTGTAAGGAGAGCAAGTTTGTGAGGGCCCAAGAGCCTTCCTTTGGAGGAAGAAGGGACTCATAATCCCCTTTCTTCATTGTGCTTTGATTTTATCAATTGATCAGCCTAAAAACATTGGTGATATTGGTCTTTTTGTGTTTGTTATTTCTTTATCCATATGCTTCTGATTTTAGTTTGTATTAGTTTAATTCTTGCTTATAGTTTTCTTTTTCTTTTTCTAACTCTTTCCTCTACAGCTGTCATGCTTACAAAGACCCAACTGGGCATGTAATCACCTCTTATTTTCTCACCAAGGTGACGAAGAGGGTGCAAATAGTTAGTATGTTGATTAAGGCTGCTAAATAAGAGTTGTAACAACAATTATAAAAGCAGTAATATGCATGTTAGTGTTAGTGAAAGTTTCAAGAAGATGTGTTGAAAGTTTGTTTGGTCTCATTCATCCACAAGAGTGTATAAATTAGTGCCTTTTAGGGGCTCATGGAGTCAATAATAGTAACAATATCACTTGGGAAATAAAATAATGATAATTCTTAGCTAAGAGAAGAAGTAAATGCAAGAGGTGTTGGAACTTCAAGGCCTCAAGCATTTTCCCTTTTTTAAGGGATATTTTCCTAGAGAGTAGGCACTTCTAGGCCCTAATGTACCTTCCTTCCTTAGCTTTTGAAATACAATTTAATTGGTGACAAGAATGAGATTACTAGAGAGCTATCACTTTAGGGCTCTAATAATCACTCCCAATAAAATGTATAATTGGTGAGATCAATCTAGTAGAATAGTTATAGAGAGAAAGAAGCATTTGTTGTTTCTCCCCTAGGGTTTAAACAAGCAATTTCATAATCGTAGACACGAAACATGTAAATTTTAACACAAACATCCACAAAATGAACAACAATGTAGATTTTCCACTTACTTCACCAAGAATAATCAAGTCAAACCCTAGTTGAAGACCATTCCACCATGAAAAATGCCAAAACACACCACCATAAAGCTCTACCAAGAGGTGTGCACTAGTTATTTCATCTAATAACCCTTAAATAGGGAGAAAATTTCAGACCACCACTTGTGTGTGATGAGTTATGATGAAAATGAATGTCACTTTATGTCTATTTATACCAAAATGATGACCTTTAATTATTTTAGGTCAAAATATCATGGTCGACTTGGCCAGTTTACTAAAAAATTACATTTTTAATAAAATAAATTCAATTTGCATCTAAATAGGCCTCCAAAGGTGATGTCATGCCCTCCTAGGGTGACGTTGGGCCTCAAGTGTGGGACATTGGGCCTCAAGTGTGGGATGATGTGCAAAGGAGATGAAATGACGGGCCTCCAAAGGACTAAAATTTTCCCACACATGGCAATAACCTCATGAATTTCTCCAAGGTGACAACCCCAACTAACATGTGACATATAAGGCTGCAGAGGTGACATCCAAGGCCTCCCAAGGCCAACGTTCATGTGGGAGGAGCATGAGACCTTAGGTATAGGTCTTCCACAATGCCTCCAAAGGAAATGTCCTTCCTTAATTTGGTGCAAGCCTTCAATCTCTTATTACCCCTGGCTAGGGTATCAAAATCCATTTGTGGGATTTGAGCCCGCATGAAGGTCCGAGATAATCATTCCCTCATGTGTACCTTGTTGGATCATGTTGTCATTGATGCCAATGGTTTGATTGATTGATGTCAAGTGATTGATTGATGTCAAAAGATTGATTGATTGATGATTGATGTAATGTAATATGTATTGTCCTTGATGAGAATTCATAGATGAATATGGATCAATGAGTTGTCATTGATATGATGAGATGGATCAATGAGTTTTCATTGATACATGATGCATAGTTGATGTATATGATGCAGTGGTGGATTGATGCAAAGATGAATCATTATAGTCTTATCATGGTTGATAATGTGCACAAATGGATGGATTCAAAAGTGGTCCCCTTATGGTGAAATCCCTCACGGGAAGACGCTTTGCAGTTTGAGTTATCCTAGAAGAATGGTTGTAGGACCCATGCTTGTATGTGGAATAATGAGATGAAGATCAATGAATTTGTTGGTGAAACTATTCTAGATGGATAGTACTTGTCATGCCATTTCCGGTGGTATGTGGAACGTCACATAACTCCTCACGGTTTGAGAGTTATGGCCTTACGAAGTTGGAGGACCCTCACATGTTGGCTTGAAGCCCACAAGGTCAAAGAAGTCAAAGTTCTTGAAAAGAAGAAATCATTATTTAAATGATAAAGTAAAGTGACAAAGTCAAGGTGGATTATTTAAATAATAAAGAGAAGTGACAAAATCAAGAAAGATTATTTAAATGATAAAGTGAGATGACAAAATCAAGAAGGAATATTTTAATGATAAAATATTGGAAAGATTTCTATTTATGGAAAGTGGTTAACCCTAAAAATAAGGAAAATAGGCTAAGTGTCCTAGAAATGGGTTAAGTGACCTAGAGGATGAAAGTATAAATAAGATAGCAATGGTCTCTTGAAAAATATCCTTTTTGTGGATTAATGGAGAGCTTCTTGTGAGAATATCTTTTGGAGTATTGATGGAGAGCTTCTTGTGAGAGAATTTTTGGTGTGGATCTCTTGAGCATGATTGAAGATCTATTTTGAGAGAGAGAAGATCGGGAGGATCTCATGGACGCATTGAAGTTTTGACAAGTCTGAGATCATGACGAAGAAATTCTTGGAATTACAGAAAAACCCTATTTTCTGGTGCGCACGCGGGCTGTCTGTGTATAGGGTGCATATACACAAGCTGTTTGTGTACATGGTGCATACAGTACGCGGGATTTCAGTGTACATGGAGCGCACAGTGGATAAAATCATGGAGATTTGTGGTTGAGCTGATGACAAGCTGTTGAAGACTGACTCAGGTTCCAGATTTGCATTCTATGGGCTCAGATCTGTCACTGAGACACTGGTATGGTTACATTATTGTCTTGATGGATAGTATTGCTTGTTGTGTTGTGAATGCTTAGGGTATTCTTCGTATGGCTGCTGTGATGTGGTTTATGTTGGTTGATGGAGTGAGTAGTACTCTTGTGATTCATTTGTGATATGATTGCTATGGTATACTAGTTGCTTATACATGATTGAGTTAGCATTCATATGGATTGGTTGTGGAGCACAAGTAAGCTATTGGAGAGCTTGGATGTGTTGTGACTGGCTGGTGATTAGTTTGGATAGTGAGAGATAGAAGAGAATGGTAAATTGGTTGCAGAGGATCTGTGTTAATCTTGAAGGATAAACCCTAATATCTCAGAAGGTATACATAGGCTGTTGTATACCCTGTCTGAGTACATACATGGGTTTTAGTGAGCCACGACGCGTACACACGTGGGATGCACTACTGACAGGTCGCGTACTTGTTGCAGATTGATATATGTTGAGGATTGTTGCCTCACTTCAGTTGGTGCTGAGGATGTAAGTTGAGTCTTGCATTATAGAGTTGGTGCTCTTGTAGAGTTGTACTCTATTCAGTTGTTGTTGAAAAACCCCAAGGATTGTAGTCTGTAATAAAAAGAAAATTGTACATACATCTTGTGTTCTTTGTGTTCCTTGTGGTGATGAATTATTGATTATATATTGTTGATATATGTTGCTGATATGTGTTCACATCTAACTGGTTATAAATGACAACAATGAGTAATGAGTAAATGTTGAATGCTAACTAATGAGTTTTTTGTAAGAGGGAAGTTTTGGTAAAAAGATCCCCACACTCAATCACCCCCCCCCCTTGCTAAGTGTGGTAGGTGTGTCCAACAATTGGAATTAGAGCGGGCCTTCACTACAAGCCTTAACAAGCTTGAAGGATATCCATAGACACACAAATGGATGATGAAGTTCCAATCCTTGATGAGAAAAACTATTATACTTGGAGAATAGAGATGAGAGTGTATTTAAAGACAATGGGAGAAACTAATTGGAAGGCAACCATTGATGGATCAGTTTCGTTGAAGAACAAGTCAAAGTTTGCAACTCAAAGAGAAGGAAAGAAGAATGATGCATTGGATCTCAAGACCATTCTTAGTGGACTCTCAAGCCCTATCAAAGAGAGAATGGGACAATGCACTTCCACCAAGGATCTATGGATAAAGCTAGAGGAGACATATCAAAGCAAGAAGGAGAAGGAAGGCATTGAAGACAACTCCATGAAGACACATGGAGGTAAAGAATCTCCAAAAACTCTTGGTTGCATTATTTCTAAAAGTGATGATGTTGGCAAAAAGGAATACCTTGAAGACATTTCAAATGAAGGCAAAGAATCATGTGATGATGTTGACAAAAGGGAATATCTTGAACACATTTCAAATGAAGGTAAAGAATCTACACAAACCCTTGATTACAATAATTCAAAATGTGATGATGTTGAATGTTTCTACTCAAGTGAAGAAGAAGATCTAGAAATAGTTTGTGTGAAGTTTGATGGTAGTTATCCCATGAAAAGAATAGAAGAAGATCTATTAGAAATTCAAAAAGAAGTTGAAAAGGGTTTATATAGATATAGTAGTGTGTTAGCAATCTATAAATTATGTTCGGCTGAATAGACAGATGACAGAGGTAATTGTTTCAACCAGCTTTAGAGCTGAGGCACTAGCCTGCTCAACTCAGAGAGGGCTCTCTCGTGTCACTTGTTACATCTATGGAAATTGGTGGCTAGAATTGGTTTGTTTTGGGGTTTTAATAATTTTGTTGAAGAGATGAATATGACCTTTGGGCTATGGGGTCAAGAATGTAGGATGCATTTCCAAATCGTGAAAAAAATCAAGAGGAAAAGGCTAAATGAGGAAGTGACTTTTGAGTTTATGCTTGAAAATTTTAGACGGTATCAGAAGAAAAGAAACACACAACTATTATCAGAGCATTATAGTAATGAATTCTGAAATGGTTTAGAAGAGATGAACATAGTCTAAATTGCCAAGCCAAGAGCATTGACTAATGAATTCTAGACTTTTAGTTTCTCAATTTAGACAGAAGAAAGAAAAATGAAAATATAGAATAACAGGAATCACACACTATGAGAGAAAACAAGACTCATAACACCACCAATTAGAATCTTTTCATAAAAAGTCCCAAAATCTGCCTCTACACCCATGTATTCATTCCATCCCCATAGATTTATAAAGTTTTCCTGCATAGAGGGTAGGCTCCTCTTTTCTCCATGCTTCTATACTCATGAGGCCAAGCGTATATAGAGGAATTTCATATGGAATTTAAAACGTTCCGACTTCCTCATAATTCTAAAAACAGATACAAGTTACAAAAAGGAAGAACAATTGTATTATTTAAAGGGACCGCTAGTAATCAGTCTGTCATATCAGGACTCCCTTCTCTTAAGCCGACATCTGTCCAAAACTATCTAAAATAAACCAAAATTTTACCTGAGGATTCACCTCAGCTTGGCGATTTTCTCCTCCAAGGTACTCCACCAATCGAAATTTTCCCCGACGCTCTCTATCATCTCAATTTTGGCCTCTGATTTCCTCCTTTTTCTCCTCTTCTTCTTTGCGGCTGGGTGGCAGGTGTTGTCTGCATGTTCATTTATGACAAGATCCCTCATAACGGGGTTTAATTTTACTCCCAAATCTGTCTCAGTTTCAGGTTCGGTATGAAATTTAGTCGCCAACATCTGCAAGACCCATCTTTAATTCTTACTTATTGACTTGCCTAGTACCTTAGCTAAGAACCCATTCGCACCAGACACCATTTGACAGGTATTATCCATGCCTTCCAGACTTCGCAGAGACCTTGATTTGGCCACCCTTTGAGTTTACAGAATTCAGGAGCACAGACCGATCTTGTTTTTCTTACGGATAAGATGACAGTTTCCCAGAATAGGATAAAATGATTCATATATGAGATTTGATGGTTTGGGTACTTTGCTCACGAATTACTGTCATAGTACCTTGGTGTGACACTCTTCATCAATCCACTTCGAATGATGAGCCTCGAGTTAGTTATGCGGCACCGTCCTTTTGGTACGTCATTCGGGAAAGTAACTGGACCTGTGATGTGAGGTGATCTAACCAACCGCCATCCTCCCCGTGAGCTATTGACATGACATTTTGAACCACGTGACATTGGGGCCATAGGAAAAGTGGTTTCGAGAAATCCTCCATCTCCCCCAATGCGTGTGTAAGAGTGCCACACATTCCTTGTCGAAACCAGAGTAGTTTTCCCCGGTCTGCCTTCGCAATGTTAAGTTACGTGCTATTTGTTTGTTCGATGTAGGCTTCGACCATAGATCCGAGATTCTTCAAGATCGAAAGCCCACCGAGCTACTCCCTTCCCACTTCCACTACATTCGTTTATACGTCGCAGAATATAGCCGAGCGCCCTGAACTATCGTGCCTCTACTATGGTATAGTGTCTCACTAAACTTTAGAAGTTTTTAGATCCCGATAAAAATTGTTAGGGTGATAACATTGCCTCCAACTAGGGATGCTATCCTCCCATCGAGGTAGCAAAGAACTCGTAGACCTGGTGCCTGATCCATGAGGCTGTTCCCCAAAACATGTGTGTGTCCTGCTCCTACCAAGCTCTATGCACTGCTTCCAACTGCATGGGGGATGTCCGAGTGCATTATTGAAAACTGACTGTATCTAGTGATAGAAAACTCAAATTGGAAAATGCTTGACTGAAAAGCTTATTTTCATATCCCTACCTACCCTAAAACTGCTGGGATAACAACTCGCTCAAGTGATGCTAAAGTGCCAATGCATCCAATCAAGCAATTGGCTTCTTGATTTTCCTTTGTTCAGATTTTTCTCAAGCTGGTAGAAAAATGTAAAGGATGGTGGCTGAAAAAACAAATTGAATCCAAAATCTAAGCTTATGAATGAAGCAAATTCATCCTTCAATGAAGACTGTAATAGGATGGCCATTGGATCTTGAAAATCATGAAAAATCATTTCTCCCTGATGAGCAAAAACCGAAAGGCAAGTATCTTTCATCAGTGTTAGTTGTTTTTGCTCTATTTATTCTGTTCTGCGAACATCTTCGAATGAAATGGCGATAACAGGTCTGTCTTCTTGGCCATGCATATAAAAAAAAATATTCATATATTCTTGAACATCTTCAAATATGACAGCGATATAATATGCACCGAGGCTATCCTCTTGTTCATCAAACAACTTTGATGTGGTTTCATTAAATTTCTGGAAATTTGTTTGAGGACAACCACTTTGACTTTCCAATGAATAAATAGAAATAAGTTCCTTCTCATGCACTACTTCACAGTCTAGAGCTCCCGCGGATGGATTTTCAAAACCCTGATTTTCAAATGACTTGAATAAAACCATTGCCTCTTCATTATCTTTCTATTTTTTTGATGGACAAATGGCATACACTGCTTCATCTATGTCATTTGTTTCTTTATTGCTGGAAACTTCCATAGATGCAATTTCATAATCTTCATCCATGTCTATGTTGCTTAAAAATTTAACCACGATGTCATTCTCAAGGGAAGAGAAAATACTCTGAAACACCTTTTCACGTTGAGAATCCATACTGATTTCGGGATGGAGAAAATGACCTTGAACAATACTTTCTGGAGCAACTTCTTCTTCCTTTTCAGGCTGATAGCTGAACATAGACTGCAAATCTGAGCTGACATGACCCTTTTTATGATTGTCCATAGAATTATCATCACCACTCCGTTCATGCTTGGAGGATCCCTGTCCTAAGATACTACAAATAGTTTTCTTCAATAATTCGAAAGAAGCAAAACATAATGGTAGGGTTGTCCTACCTGATTTGAAACCGTCTTCAATTTCATTGCCAACATATGGTTGTATTTCAACGCAAGCAATAGGGTCTTCAAGCGCATGAAAAGAATGTTGTGACATCTTATCATTCTACTCCATTGATCTAGCATGGCTTTGCATAAGCACATATTCTTTTTCTTCGATGATGATTTAAGGATTTTCTTTCAGCAATTTGAAAGAAGAAAAGCATAGAGGTAAGGAATTCCCTTCAGCTGATACAATACTTTCTTCTTTGTAATTGTGATATGCAACCTGTTTGCTTTCATTATACTGCTAAAAAGGAACATTTTCCGATAGAGAACATGTGGTTGATTGTTCCAGGGGGTCAACATCGTAATCATCATATTCATCATATATAGGCAAATGATTAACATATGCCATGTCATCTAACAAGAACAAACTTAGAACATCAACCCATTCTTCAACAAGTTTCTTTTCACACTCATATTCTTGACTATCTACAAATGAATACATAAAACAATCAGCCCTCTGCTCATCATGGGATGGATCAACACCTCCTCTTTCAACAAGTGGGATGTAATTTTTTGCAAAATCATTAGCATTGGAAACTTCAAGAGGACCTATGATATTGTCAATTCTATGCTTAAGATTCCAATCAACTATTTTTTGTTCATATTCACTTTCATGTCCTTGAACATTCAACCGCTCATTTTGGGTTTGTTTACATGCTTGGATGTTGTGTTGAATGTCCTGAGCATCACTAAACATTTGTTGTAAGGACCCAAGTCTTCTTTCCATCAGGAGGAAAGAAAAATATGGATGAAGAGAAGTTGCATAATGGAGCATGGCAACAGCTTTAGAGGGTTGAATTTATTTGGACAAATTATAATAGATGCTAGAGAACTTTCTACTGAATATAGAAATCGATTCATTGTTGTGTCTTTTCAAGGCGTAAAACTCAGTGAGTTGTAGCTCTAAGGATTTCTCCTTACCCCAAAATTAAAAAAAAAACCTTCTTCAATTCCACCCATGAGTTGATGGTTTCTTGGTGTAAGTGTTTGAACCAGTGTTTGGTGTCTCCTTTCAAGGATTGAGAGAAAAATCTCATACACACATCATCGTGGTCAATCTCAAATAAATATATAAAATTCTCAAACCCTTGAATGTGATTTTCAGCAGATATGATACCCAATTCTCCATCGAACACAGGTAGGAACTCATAGTAATTTGGAGGGAAATCATGAAGGGTTTGGGGTAGCTTTAAGGGTATATATCTATGTCGGGCCTTAGGGGGTGTTGGGCCAATAACAATGGGAGAGACATTGGTTTGAGTCTCACGGGATTCATCAACTTGGTCATTGTCATTGCGTGGCCTAGGTGAAACCTTTTTATCAGAACCAATGACAAGGCAAGGGTATGCATGTGCAACGTATAGAGGAGGAAATATAATTTTAAGTCTTTCATGATCATTATTAAGATGCAATAGGTAAAAGAAAGTTCGTTTGGCATTTTCAAGGAAGGAGCAAAGACAACTTAAAATGAAAAGTAAAATGCTTTGTAAGATGTCCCATTTTGAGTACTTGTTTTCCCTCATGATGCCCTTCCTTGCCCTTGTCAAGGGGTTTCATCTTTCAGTGAAGTTTTTGTCTTGCACTTGAAGTATTGAGAGTAGGGCCGCCTCTTGGAAATTCATAATTCTTTTATCAGTGAAGTCGCCTTCGAACCGAAGTGGAGTCGCTAGAGCAGGAATATAGCCAATGTGTGCTTAAGTGTCTGCCGCTCTCAGACCCTGGAACTCAACCATGTCTCTCTTCCCAGGGAAAATTTTTAAATCTCGTCCCCAACAGCGGCGTCAGAATGTTAGCACTCTGTAAATTCTGTCCAGCTGAATAGATAGACAACAGAGGTAACTGTTTCAACCAACTTTAGAGCTGAGGCACTAGCCTGATCAACTCAGAGAGGGCTCTCTCGTGTCACTTGATACATCTATGTAAATCGATGGCTAGAATTGGTTTGTTTTGGGGTTTTAATAAATTTGTTGAAGAGTTGAAGATGACCTTTGGGCTATGGGGTCAAGAATGTAGGATGCATTTCCAAATCGTGAAAACAATCAAGAGGAAAAGGCTAAATGAGGAAGTAACTTCTAAGTTTATGCTTGAAAATTTTAGATGGTATCAAAAGAAATGAAACACACAACTATTATTAGAGCATTATAGTAATGAATTCTGAATGGTTTAGAAGAGATGAACATAGTCTAAATCGCCAAGTCGAGAGCATTGAATAATGAATTCTAGACTTTTAGTTTCTCAATTTAGAGAGAAGAAAGAAAAATGAAAATACAGAATAACAGGAATCACACACTATGAGAGAAAACGAGACTCATAACATCACCAATTAGAATCTTTTCATAAAAAGTCCCAAAATGTACCTCTACACCCATGTAGTCATTCCAACCCCAGAGATTTATAAAGTTTTCCTGCACAGAGGGTAGGCTCCTCTTTTCTCCATGCTTCTATACTCATGAGGCCAAGCATATATAGAGGAATTTCATATGGAATTTAAAACGTTCCGACTTCCTCATAATTCTAAAAACAGATACAAGTTACAAAAAGGAAGAACAATTGTATTATTTAAAGGGACCATTAGTAATCGGTCTATCATATCAAGACTCCCTTCTCTTAAGCCGACATCTGTCCAAAACTATCTGAAATACACCAAATTTTTACCTGAGGATTCACCTCAGCTTGGCGATTTCCTCCTCCAGGGTACTCCACCAATCGAAATTTTCCCCGGCGCTCTCTATCATCTCGGTTTTGGCCTATGATTTCCTCCTTTTTCTCCTCTTCTTCTTTGCGGCTGGGTGGCAGGTGTTGTTTGCGTGTTCATTTATGTCAAGATCCCTCATAACGAGGTTTAATTTTACTACCGACTCTGTCTCAGTTTTAGGTTTGGTATGAAATTTAGTCGCCAGCATCTGCAAGACCCGTCTTTCATTCTTACTTATTGACCTGCCTGGTACCTTAGCTGAGAACCCAGTTGTGCCAGACACCATTTGATGGGTATTATCCATGCCTTCCAGACTTCACAGAGACCTTGATTTGGCCACCCTTTGAGTTTACAGAATTCACGAGCACAGGTTGAGATTTTTTTTCTTACGCATAAGATGACAATTTCCCAGAATATGATAAAATGATTCATATCTGAGATTTGATGGTTTGGGTACTTTGTGTTGGAAGATTGGTTGTTGTCATTGATGTCAACCCTAGTCATGGGTTTTGGACCGCAAGATTGATAAATGTATTTGGACATGAAGGACAATGCACATGCATATACAAAACCCATGAATGGATAGTATACATCATGTTGTTTTCGGTGGTATGTGGAACGTCACGTGGATCCTCATGGTTGAGGAGAAATGAATTTTTAAAGATGACAAAGTGAATTGAAGAAGGAATTACATGTAGGCCCTGAAGACAATTAAAGAAAAGAATTACAAAATAAGAAAGTGTCAGGTCGGCCCTAATGTTAAAATGAAGAGAGATAAATGGTATAAATAAACATCATTATACATTCATTTGATACAAGTCAAATTTTAGAGGTAATAAGAAGAAAAGAAGGCCGGATTTCAAGGGAGGATGAAGTCTTTTGGTGATGTGTTCTAAGGTATGCTATTTTCAGGTCATCTTACCATTTTTGCTATAACTATTTTTCTAGAACGATTCAGATGGTGAAATATCTATGGTATTGAGA
>ML803118.1:124036-146928 GCA_009831015.1 Picea engelmannii
AAGTGTGTTAGGTGTGTCCAACAATTGGAATCAGAGCGGGCCTTAACTACTAGCCTTAACAATCTTGAAGGAGATCCATAGACACACAAATGGATGATGAAGTTCCAATCCCTGATGATGAAAACTATTCTACTTGGAGAAAAGAGATGAGAGTGTATTTGAAGACAATGGGAGCAAGTATTTGGAAGGCATCCATTGGTGGATCAGTTTCGTTGAAGAACAAGTCAAAGTTTGCAGCTCAAAGAGAAGGAAAGAAGAATGATGCATTGGCTCTCAAGACCATTCTTAGTGGACTCTCAAGCCCTATCAAAGAAAGCATGGGACAATGCACTTCCACCAAGGATCTATGGCTAAAGCTAGAAGAGACATATCAAAGAAAGGAGAAGGAATACATTGAAGACAACTCCATCAAGACACATGAAGGTAAAGAATCTCCAAAAAATCTTGGTTGCTGTATTTCTAAAAGTGATGATGTTGGCAAAAAGGAAGATCTTGAAGACATTTCAAATGAAGGAAAAGAATCATGTGATGATGTTGACAAAAGGGAATATCTTGAACACATTTCAAATGAAGGTAAAGAATCTACACAAACCCTTGATTGCAATAATTCAAAATGTGATGATGTTGAATGTTTCTACTCAAGTGAAGAAGAAGATCTAGAAATAGTTTGTCTGGAGTTTGATGGTAGTTATCCCATGAAAACAATAGAAGAAGATCTATTAGAACTTCAAAAAGAAGTTGAAGAGGGTTTATATAGATATAGCAGTGATCATTATTATACACACTATAACTATCTTTCAGATAACACTAAGAAGTTTCTTAGGAGGAATAAAATGCACATCTTGAAGTTAAAGGGAATAATCAAAGAACAAGAAGAGAGCAATAAGACCAAATTAGAAGAAAAGGAAAAAGAGATCACAAGACTAAAGAATGAAAAAGAAGATACGAAGGTAGATGATGAGAATAGCAAAATTTTTGAAACTATTATTCATCTCAAGACCCAAATTGAAGAAGCCAAAAGGGTAGAGGAACTATTGAAGGATCAAATAAATGAAAAGGAAGAGTCATGTCATAAGTTAGAAGCTGAAGTTGTTGACCTTAGAAAAAAGGTAGATAAGTCAAACAAATTCTTAAATAGCTCAAGAATCTTGATGAAATCTTGGAAAGTCAAAGATCACCATGTGATAAATAAGGTCTTGGATATAAAGGAGAAGAAACACATGATGAAGCAAGGACCTCAAAGAAGCATAAGGTAAGTCCATAAAAGAAGGAAGAAAATGTTGAAAAACAACCATCTACACAAGGCAAAGAAAATCTCAAAAGAACAAAGCAAGGAAGACATCAAGAAGCTACTCTTGGGACACCAAAGAAAAGGTATGAAAGTATTTTTCATGGGCATTGTTATTCATGTAACGAATATGGTCACACAACTTTTGAATGTATATCTTATGAAGGGATATATAATGGAAGATTTTATAACACCATGAGGTGTTGGAGATGTGATCAAGTAGGACACATTGTTGTTCACTGTAACACCATTAGATGCTACAGCTCTAGTGTATTTGGCCACAAATCCCAAGAGTGCTAGAACACAAGAAGAAAGTCCATGATGAGGACTTCACATAGCATGGCTAGAAGAAGGAATGAAGTAAGGAAGGGATACATCTTTGAAAAGATGGATGCTCAGAGCTCAAGTTTTGAAGAGCAGGGGCATCTACAAAAGTGGGTGAAGAAGACAGAGTAGCCAGAATAGAACGCAAGACTGAAGGGAAGTTCAAACGTGTCATCTGTTGAGGCATACATGAGTGATAGTGGTATAAGTCGCATATATATGCAGGCTGACCTTGTATAGGTCACATACATACGTGAGTTGTCTGTGCAACAGGCTGCGTATATGTGGTGAAGCCTAAGGAAAAGGGATATGCACATGGATTGGAGTTTGATGTGATGATATACCTCTGTGATGTAGGGTCTGACACGGTTTGTTGTAGGTTCTGACACTGTTTTGCTATAGGTTTTCATGAGTCTATATTGGATTATGTAAGGTGATGATGTAAAATAAAATCTTGGGTGCATGGCATTAAGCCATGGGTATGGATTGATGCATTTTTAGTTGAAGAACAATGCTAGTTATGATAGTGAAGTTATGACACCTTGGTTATGAGATATATCTTGATGATGTATTGGAAGCTTACTTGTTGGAAAGCTTGATGCATGCATTTGTCATATGGATAGTCTACACATTGGTACATGTGGTTGGTGAGTTGATGAGGTGATCATGTTGTACATCATTTATGATCTACAGTTGATACATGATTGACACATTTCTAGTACATTGGTAGAGGCACCTACTAGCAGGTTGATTGGCACATGTTTCATAGAGGATTTGGCATACATGTATGGGATTCATCATTTTGTGGTATTGGTGCATGGTGGTGTACATGTTTTGGTACACTCATATATGGCATATGCTTGAGGATAATACACCATTGGTATTACTTGATTAGCACAACAATTGGTATTTGTTTATGATACTTGGTTCATGATGGAGACATATCATGAGTGATATGATACATTGATTGGCATGTTGGTATATGCACATGGTTGTCATATTGGTAGATACACATGGTTGGCATATTGGTAGAGGCATATGATTGATACATTCCATGGATGATATATTTTGGCACATTGCATGATATTGATGAACATGGTTGATGTACATAGGTGTTGTGCATGATGAGCACACATTTTTGTACATGATGTACTTGGTTGATATTTTGCTCATGATTCTTTATTTCATTGTTGACATATATTTTGCTTCATGATCCTTGGTATGGCATGAGTTTGATGCATGAATAGGTCCAATGATCGTCATATGGTAGCATATTGTTCATCTTGTAGAGAACATACGGGGAGTCATTCTTCTTCCCATGATTCTAGGAGGAGATATTTATCAGATGCATACCTAGAAAAGAGTCCTATATTTGAAGAAATAACACATAGGCATAATTCTAGGGGGAACAATGGTCACAAGGGGAGTATGTTCGATGTATCTTCAACATTACATCAGAGTGATATCCCTTGTTCAAAAGGGGAGAGATTATTCAGAGGAATATCAAAGGCACTCAGACAGGAGGAGCATCCCCAAGGAAAGTTCAAGCAGGCGGAGCAACCCTAAGAGGAGAATGGCCCTTTGCCATTGATGTCAAAGGGGGAGAGATAGTCACATTGATGTGATTGATGATTATTGATTGGAAGAGGTAGTCACATTTGGGAGAGATAGTCACATTGACTATTGATGTAGAGCATGCCTTATCTACATGTTGACATCAATAATTGGTAATTGGTGTTGACATCAATGTTGGTATTGCCATCAATGCCAAAGGGGAAGATTGTTGGATCATGTTGTCATTGATGCCAATGGTTTGATTGATTGATGTCATTGATTTATTTCAAGTGATTGATTGATGATTTATGTAATGTAATATGTATTTTCCTTGATGAGAATGCATAGATGAAGATGGATCAATGAGTTGTCATTGATATGATGAAGATGGATCAATGAGTTGTCATTGATATGATGAAGATGGATCAATGAGTTGTCATTGATACATGATGCATAGTTGATGTATATGATGCAATGGTGGATTGATGAAAATATGAATCATTATAGTCTTATCATGGTTGATAATGTGCACAAATGGATGAACTCCAAAGTGGTTCCCTTATGGTGAAATCCCTCACGGGAAGATGCTTTGTAGATTGAGTTATCCTAGAAGAATGGTTGGAGGACCCATGCTTGTATGTGGAATAATGAGATAAATATCAATGAATTTTTTGGTGAAACTATTCTATACAGATAGTACTTGTCATGACATTTCCGATGGTATGTGGAACGTCACATAACTCCTAACGGTTTGAGAGTTATGGCCGTACGAAGTTGGAGGACCCTCACATGTTGGCTTGAAGCCTACAAGGTCAAAGAAGTCAAAGTGCTTGAAAAGAAGAAATCATTATTTAAATGATAAAGTAAAGTGACAAAGTCATGGTGGATTATTTAAATAATAAAGAGAAGTGACAAAATGAGGAAAGATTATTTAAATGATAAAGTGAGATGACAAAATCAAGAAGGAATTTTTTAATGATAAAATATTGGATAACTTTCTATTTATGGAAAGTGGTTAACCCTAAAAATAAGGAAAATAGGTTAAGTGACCTATAAATGGGTTAAGTGACCTAGAGGATGAAAGTATAAATAAGATATCAATGGTCTCTTGAAAAATATTTTTTTTGTGGATCAATGGAGAGCTTCTTGTGAGAATATCTTTTGGAGTATTGATGGAGAGCTTCTTGTGAGAGCATTTTTGGTGTGGATCTATTGAGCATGATTGAAGAACTATTTTGAGAGTGAGGATATTAGGATGATCTCATGGATGCATTGACCTTTGGCAAGTTTGAGATCACGATGGAGAAATTCTCAGAATTACAAAAAAACCTTATTTTCTGGTGCATACGTTGGCTGTCTGTGTATAGGGTGCATATACGCAATATGTATGTGTACAGGGTGCATACAGTACAAAGGATGTCAATGTATAGGGAGCTTACAGTGGATAAAATCATGGAGATTTGTGGTTGAGTTGATGACAAGTTGTTGAAGACTGAAGCAGGTTCCAGATTTGCATTCTATGGGCTCGGATTTGTCACTGAGACACTGATATGGTTACATTATTGTATTGATGGATAGTATTGCTTGTTGTGTTGTGAATTCTTAGGGAATTCTTGGTATGGATGATGTGATGTGGTTTATGTTGGTTGATGGAGTGAGAAGTACTCTTGTGATTCATTTGTGATATGATTTCTATGGTATACTAGTTGCTTATACATGATTGAGTTAGCATTCATATTGATTAGTTGTGGAGCATGAGTAAGATATTGGAGAGCTTGGATGTGTTGTGAATGGATGGTGGTCAGTTTGGACAGTGAGAGACATAAGAGAATGATAAATTGGTTACAGAGGATCTGAGTTAATCTTGAAGGATAAACCCTAATATCTCAAAAGGTATACGCGGGCTGTTGTATACCCTGGTCGCGTACATATGCATGTTGTAGTGAGCCAGGGCACGTACACACGCGGGCTGCACTACTGACAGGTCGCGTACCTATTGCAGATTGATATTTGTTGAGGATTGTTGCCTCATATTAGTTGGTGATGAGGATGTAAGCCGAGTCTTGCATTATAGAGCTAGTGCTCTTGTAGAGTTGTAATCTATTCAGTTGTTGCTGAAAAACCCCAAGGATTGTAATCTGTAATAAAAAGAAAATTGTACATACATCTTGTGTTCTTTGTGTTCCTTGTGGTGATGACTTATTGATGATATATTGCTGATATATGGTCACATCTAACTGGTTATAAATGACAAAAATGAGTAATGAATAAATGTTGAATGATAACTAATGAGTTTTGTGTAAGAGGGAAGTTTTGGTAAAAAGATCCCCACATTCATTCACCTCCCCCCCCCTCAAAGTGTGGTAGGTGTGTCCAACAAGTCCATTGGGAAAGGTCCTACATAAACAACAAGTATTCCCTCCAGTGGTTCATAAGTCACAAGGATCATAGCATGTGAATCACATCTAATAATTAAATTACCCGAACATGTGCATCAAACCCCCTTTAACCCCAAACAAATGCTCAAAGAGGTTATGGAATTTGAAAATTTAGGTTTGGAGAGGGTCTAAGGGTTAACCTCTCTTAAGTTTGGGGTTTTTCCCAGGTGGAGTCTAGTCCAATTCATGTAAGTGTATGAGGTGGCATGGGGTGCATGTGGTAACATGGAAATGTAGAGTATTACATGTGGGTGCCTTTGTGGAGGGTGGGTTGCACCTTGTCATGGTTGAAATTGTTTCACATCCCATTCATTTCCCTTTATTCTTAGCTTTATTTCTTTTGATATTTTGTTCTTGTTCTACAAGGAAATAGTTGAGGGCCACTGTCCTAACTTAATGACCAGAGGTGACAACATTATCCACAAACATTTCATGGAAAAGAGAATGTTTCCTCGTGATGAGACCCCTTTTCTCTTGGCTATGCCACCAAGAGCCACTACCCTATTTTGGTGACCAGATAGGTGGTAATGTCATACCGCTACATGCTCATGGTCATAATAGGCCGGCTCATGAGGAGACCTTCTATCCATCAACTAGTACCTTGAGTGTTTATGATATCTTGAGGGTCCCCTTTTATTACTAAGAAGCTTGTCACTACTTTCTCGAGATCCCTAGGTAAAGCATCTCAAAGGTTTCAAAATTGGATTTTAACTCTTGCTAGCTACTTTTACCCTCTGGGCCTTTAGCTCCTTCTTCCCACGAGGTAAGGTACAACCCTTCATAGTGTAACCAATCCCAATTCCCAAAAAGGAAAGGGGATATGGATGGAATAAAGATGGAAGGTGGTAAGTATGGAGGGGACGAATGATGAATCTTCAAATATCCACCCAATATCAACCCATCCTAAAGGGAAATCAACTTCCTAGGGCACTATGTCACCCTTCCAGGTTTGAACAAGGAAAAAAACATAATTTCCAAGAAAACGTCATGAAATGAAGAAGGATTCAATACAACATGTTCAAGTGCTTCATAAATCAGAGTGATACATACCATGATACCCAGACTCATTACCTTATGGAGCAAGACTCATTATTACTTCAATACTAGGCTAGTGTGATGGATACTACTACTGGTGATATGTGGACTGCAATGAAGAAAAGAGGGGCCCGACAATGAAGAAAAGAGGGGCCCTCCGAGGCCATGCTTAATTCGTCTGTCTCTCTATACTCCTTGTCTAGGATCTGTGGGCCTCGAGACATGATCTCTTTAGTTATCCCTAGGCTAGGGGATAACATCTGGCTCAAACTTGGGGACATGTGCTCACCCCAGAGTGCATGAGAACCTCAACATCTCTGGTATGACATGTGCCTGCTAAATCTCAACAAAAGACAATAGTAATCCCTAGCGTGGTGATATCACCCCTCGTCCATATATGATGCGAAAATTTAAAATGAAATCAACTATCTAATATAAAACATAATCATGAAAATACACATATACAAGTGAGGAAAACAATATGAAAAGTGCAACTGCAACTATGCTAATATAGAATGAAACAATATATACAATGAATGAAAATTCCTATCTACCCTACCTCACCTATACTTACCTGTCAAATGCTAGGTATAAGCATACGATCAATACAACGACGCTAGCAATGTATCATAACACCTACCTCTATGCTTCATCATAAACCAAAATAATGACAATTTAAGCACAAAATAAACATGAGTTAGTGCATACATTATAACATAGGAAGTCGTAAAGTCTAGCTCATGGAGGCGGGAGGGAGGGACAAAATTATGCCAAGTCACCCTTCCAGAAAAGTGATCAATCCATCTCAGAAAAGGATCGTGAGGGTTCAAGGACTCAAAGGGATGGATCAAAGAGTCCGAGGGTTGAATACCTTAGACGTCATCACTCCCTGGGGTCTGAGAAGGGATTAAAAAGAACTTAGAGGGAAACTGACAACTTCTCAGGGGAAAGATGAAAGATTGAGATAATAAACTTCTTAAGGCATTCAACCTCCCCTTGAATTCTAATGGAAATTTTTTTCCTAAAGAAAAATTGAAGCAAGAGACATGTTCCCCAAATTCAACCTTAGTGACATAATGAGGTAAATAAATCAAAGGGAGTTGGACAACCTTGTCACAAGTATCCTGCTTCATGCAAGCAACGTCCTCACCTTTATCAAAATTTGAGCACAATGATGGTTGATAATCTTCTTCATAAAATAAATCCAAGTGCTCAAGGGAATACTAATCAAAATCCTCAAGGTATGACCGAAAATCATCAGGAGAACATTGCACCGACTCATCCTTGGGTGCTTGGAAAACTTCTGTAATTATATCATCATCTTGTTTCCAAACGTCAAAATTATTAGGAACATCATATGATTGTTGTAAAGGAAACATTAAAATATATCCTTCCATATCATAAATGGGATCCTCATCATAACCAATCACATCCCACTTATGTCTTCCAACGTGTATGAACTCATCAATATTATCAACTATGTCACTACCTTTATTATAACATGAAGGATTTAATGCATCCAAGGGCTCCTCTAATACTTCTTCACTTTCCAAATCATAAAAATCTTGGAAAGGGAAATAACTCACCATGTTCACTTCTTACTGTGTAGGAGCATCAAAGGCTTGGATGCCTTCATCAAATGGAAGAGAATACAATACATCATCCCCAATACTTCTCTCTTTAATCATATTTTCTCCCTCATCAAAAAATGAAGGACCTAGCTCTTCCAAGTGTTCCTCTACTTCTTCACCTTCTGAATCATAGAACAAAGTGTCATCAAAAACTTGGAAAGGAGAGTGATTCACCTCATTCTCTTCGTCTTGTGCATGAGAGATAGGATCTTGGAGAGCTTCATTTGACGGAGGAGCAGATGCTAGTGCTTCATCCTCATAACTCACTTCTTCAGTCAAGTCTTTACTACATTTTGTTGAATCATGGGAAAAATCTTGCTCCTCTTCAAGGGGTTGACAACCTTCTTCATAAATATATCTATCTATATCAGAGATTTCTTGGCATTGAGTATGGTATACATCCCCGAGATCTTCCACAATCTCAGTGGTGAATCCTTTGTCCTCTACGAGATTTTGAAGGGCATCTTCATATGTATGGCATTTTGGTTTCAAAAACTCGATAAACCTACTGATGAGGTATATGGAAGATGATATACCCTTATATTTGCAACAACCCTTAATCCAATCTTGCAAAAAAAACGACAGAGAAAGTATGAACAATTTTACCAGAACATCCTCCCCTTCAAATTATATCTCACTTATATACTTCAAGAATTCTACAATGTGAGTAATTGGGAGGCCTCCTAATCTTGGAGAGTTGTTTAACCATTTTATATCAAAATAATGTGGGTATCCTTGAAAACTTTCAAAATCAATAGTCAAATACACTTGTTCTCAAGGCTCCTTGATCCCATATCTTGGAAATATCACAAAGTTGAGAGTAAGGTGGCACCTTGGAAAAGGTCAATGGAGTCACCAGATAACCTCTTAAGGATCATCAAAGGGAGTGAAGGAATCACCCTTAGTGGAGCTGCCAGGTAAGCTTTGGGAAAAATCAGGCTTTGGATAGAGGCTTACCGAAAAATGTCGTTCGAGGAAAATTGACTTGATGTTCCCTGACAACAACGCCAAAAAAGTTATTGCACAATCTACACTTGCTCGAAGACTAAAGGTAAGTAGGCCTATATTGACGTAACACAGAGGTAGTCCTATCACGATCACCCCAATATGATACCTTTTTCTATTTAGGAGGAGAAGAAACTCACTCCAAGGGAGACGTCCTAAGACCTAGTTGGTTGATGAAGGGTAAAAAGACTAGGTAAAACCCACCCCTCTCTCTAGGTCACTCGAGGAAAGAAATCACTTGGTAAATTTTAAGGGGGAAAAGGGAAAAGTGAATGAATGGTACCTTCCCTTTACCAATGAAACAACAAATGTTAGCAACGAGCAATGCTATCAATGTTTCAAATCAATGACTTCAAGATATAAATATGCTACTAAAACACTAAAATATGAAATGTATAGAAAAAACTAATATGTCTAGAAATTGCAAGCTATGATGACAAGAATGATTTATAGACCTTGCAAGTTTGATAATACTTTGTCACTTACAATCTCAAGATTTAAACCAAGTCAATAATTGACTTGAATACACTGTCAAATCACTTGCAACAATAGTAAAATAATAATTATGACAATAGAAAAACCACTTTAGAAAGTACTTAAATTAGACAATTTAAACAAACACTTTAGCATATAATGATAGTAGTTTTCCTAGTAAAAGTGCTGGGTGGTTTTATAAATAGTTTGAGGGATTTTAAGGGGCTGAAATGATGACTGTAACAATAGTTACAACAACAACAACAACCTTAAACAACTTCATAAATTTGCACCTAGAACAATAGCAAAAGGAAGACTAGAGCCTTGGGATGATAACACTTAGGAAAATGCAAATTTCGGGGTTAGTTTTAGAGGTTAGTATGCAGATTAAGGCTGATAAATAAGGGTTGTAACAACAATTATAGCAGTGGTAATATGTTTGTTAGTGTTAGTGAAAGTTTCAATAATATGTGTTGAAAGTTTGTTTGGTATCATTCATCCACAAGAGTGTAGAAACCAGTGCCTTTTAGGGGATTATGGAGTCAATAATAGTAACAATATCACTTGGGAAATAAAATAATGACAATGCGTAGCTAAGGGAAGAAGTAAATGCAAGAGGTGTTGGAAATTCAAGGCCTTAAGCATTTTCCCTTTTTAAGGGAGGTTTTGCTAGAGAGTAGGCACTTCTAGGCCCTAACATACCTTCCTTCCTTAGCTTTTGAAAGACAATTTAATTGGTGACAAGAATGAGATTACTAGAGAGATATAACTTTATGGCTCTAATAATCACTCCCAAGAAAATGTATAATTGGCAAGATCAAGCTAGTAGAATATTTATAGAGAGAAAGAAGCATTTGTTGTTTCTCCCCTAGGGTTTAAACAAACAATTTCATAATCTTAGACATGAAACAAGTAAATTTTACCACAAAAATCCATAGCATGAATAAAAATGCATATTTTCCACTTACTTCACCAAGAATAATAAAGTCAAACCCTAGTTTAAGACCATTCCACCATGAAAAATGCTAAAATACACCACCATAAAGCTCTCCCAAGAGGTGTGCACTAGTTATTTCAACCAATAACCCTTAAAGAGGGAGAAAATTTCAGACC
Organism: Picea engelmannii; assembly: GCA_009831015.1. Classification (NCBI taxonomy): domain Eukaryota; kingdom Viridiplantae; phylum Streptophyta; class Pinopsida; order Pinales; family Pinaceae; genus Picea; species Picea engelmannii. Next base: position 134,899 of record ML803118.1, read on the forward strand.
ACCACTAGTGTGTGATGAGTTATGATGAAAATGAATGTCACTTTATGTCTATTTATACCAAAACTATGACCTTTAATTATTTTAGGTCAAAATATCAGGGCTTGGCCAGTTTACTAAAAAATTACAATTTTACCAAATAAATTCAATTTGTATCTAAATAGGCCTCCAAAGGTGACATCATGCCCTCCTAGGGTGACGTTGGGCCTCAAGTGTGGGACATTGGGAAAAGGAGATGAAACACTGGGCCTCCAAAGGCCTAAAAGTTTCCCACACCTGCCAATAACCTCATGAATTCCTCTAAGGTGACAACCCCAGCTGACAGGGGACATCTAGGGCTACAAAGGTGACGTCCAAGGCCTCCCAAGGACAACGTTCAAGTGGGAGGAGCATGATACCTTAGGTCTAGGTCTTCCACAATGCTTCCAAAGGAAATGCCCTTCCTTCATCTGGTGCAAGCATTCAATCTCTTCTTAACCCTGACTGGGGTTTCAACATCCATCTATGGGCTTTGAACCCCCATGAAGGTCAGAGCTAATAATTTCCTCATGTGTACTTGTCCATCGGTAAAGGTCCTACATAAATAACAAGTATTCCCTCAAGTGGTTCATAAGTCACAAGGATCATAGCATGTAAATCACATCTAATAATTAAATTACCCGAACATGTGCATCAAACCCCCTTTAACCCCAAACAAATGCTCAAAGACATTATGCAATTTGAAAAGTTAGGTTTGGAGAGGGTCTCATGGTGTCCTATTGGGTTAACCTCTCTTAAGCTTTGGGTGTTTCCCAGGTGGATTCTACTCCAAGTCATGTAAGTGTATGAGGTGGCATGGGGAAAATATTTGGGCATGGGGTGCAAGTGATAACAGGGAAATGTAGAGTCTTACATTTGGGTGTCTTTGTGGAGGGCGAGCTACACCTTTTCATTGATGCAATTGTTTCCTATCCCATTCATTGACATTTATTCTTATCTTTATTTCTTTTGATATTTTTTTCTTGTGCTACAAGGAAATAGTTGTGGGCCATTTCCATGGCTTGATGACCAGAGGTGACAACATTATCCACAAACATTTCACGGAAATGAGAAGGATAGCTTGTGATGATACCTCCTTTCTCTTGGCTATGCTAGCAAGAGCCACTACCCTGGTTTGTTGACCAGATAGGTGTTAATTTCATATCGCTACATGCTCATGGTCACAATAGGCCATCTCATGATGAGACCTCCTATCCATCAACTAGTACCTTGAGTGTTTATGATATCTTCTAGGTCCCCTTTTCTCACTGAGAATATTTTCATTTCTTTCTCAGTGATCCCTGAGCGAAGCATCTTGAAGGTTTCAAAATTGGATTTTAAATCTTGAAAACTACTTTTACCCTCTGGGCCTTTAGCCCCTTCTTCCCACGAGGTAAGGTACAACCCTTCATAGTGTAACCAATCCCAATGCACAAAATGGAATGGGGAGATGGAATGAATAAATATGGAAAGTGGTAAGTATGGGGGGGATAGATGATGACTCTTCAAAGATCCACCTAGTATCAACCCATCCTAAAGGGAAATCAACTTCCTAGGGCATTATGTCACCCTTCCAGGTTTGAATGAGGAAAAAAGTATAATTTCCAAGAAAACGTCATGACATGAAGAAGGATAAAATACAACATGTTTAAGTGCTTAAAAAATCAGAGTGATACATACCATGATACCTGGACTCATTACTTGATGGAGCAAGGCTCATTTCTACTTCAGGACCAATATGCTTTGATGGATATTGCAACTGGTGATATGTGGATTACACTGAAGAAAAGAGGGGCCCTCCGGGGCCATGCTTAAGTCATCTAGCTCTTGATACTCCATGTCTAGGACTTATGGGCCTCGAGACGTGATCTCCTTAGTTATCTCTAGGCTAGGGGATAATAGGGTACTCTAAAGAGTCTAATGCCTATCAATTGTTTGATCCTCTAAAATGGTAAATCATTATCAAACAAAATGTATGGTTTGGTGAGAATTATTTTGGCATCAAGTTGTTGCATGCCTCCTTTGGATTATTACAGGATGATGACTTTGATGTTTTTGTCGACTTTTGTTCTCTTGTTCCATTTTTCAGTCCTTCGACTGGACAATCGAACTATGTACTTGTTTTGATCGAACAATCAAACTATGTTCTTGTTTCGACTAGACCGTCGACCTTCGAGTTGACTGGTCCACCATCTCCATTGACTAAATTTTTTTAGACTTTGGATTGACCTTCTGCAATTAAAAGAGTTCACCCCTTTCTTGTCTACCCAGATGGAATGCGAAGACCATTGAAGTTGTTGGACCTGATGTCGGTGATGTTTCTTTAGGCTAACAAAATTGCAGTCAAAAGAAACATGCTAGCGTTGCACTGATAACTCATGTACTTGAAACTTATGATCCAATACCTATTAAGATTCCCAAGGTCAACCTAAATGGGAGCAATCTATGCATACATAATTGGATTCTTTTTCAAATAATCATATTTGGGATTTAGTTCCTTGACGACACAGAAAGAATGTTTTGAAGTATCGATGGGTCTACGAGACCAAATTTACATCTGAAGGTGTCGTTGAGCATCATAAATCTCACTTGGTTATGAAAGGATTTTCTCAACAAGAAGGCATTGAATACACTGATACCTTTTCCTTGTGAAGATGAACTATGCTCGATTTATTCTTTCTCTTGTTACTCGATTTGGATGGAAGATCCATCAAATGGATGTGAAGAGTTCCTTTCTTCATGGTGAGATATCTAAATAAATTTCATATAACAACCTCCTAGTTTTGTGACATATTCTAACCTAGTTTTTCGACTCAAGAAGTCTCTCTATGGTTTGAAGCAAGCTCCCAGAGCTTGGTATGCTAATATCGACAATTTCATTCTTTGACTTGGTTACACATGTTGTGAATCTAATCACAACCTATATGTACTCTATACTAATGGAAAAACTTTGATTATTGTTGTATATGTTGATGACCCTGTCATAACTAGAAACAACATTGATCTCATTCTTAGATTGAAGAAGAAACTTGTTGAGTCCTTTGACATGAAAGATCTTGGCATTCTGCATTATTTTTTGGGTCTTCAAGCATTACCACTGTTTGATGGTTTTTTCATTTCTAAATCTAAATATGTAATATATATTTTGACTCATTTTAATATGGTCAATTGTAACCTATGTTCTACTCCTTTTCAATCTGGAGTAAAGCTGAGTAAAACTTGTCAAACTTCCAAAGTCGATTGTACACTCTATCGACAATTTGTTGACAATTTTATTTATCTTACTCACAATCGACTTGACATTTCCTTTACTATTAGTGTGGTTTCTTGGTTGATGAGTGATACCAGAGAAATCCACTATAAATCAGTCAAACAAATTGTTCATTATCTCAAGGGTACCACCCATTTTGGTATCCAATATTGTTGAAGTTTAGATTTGTTGGTCATCTTCACCAACTCCAACTGGGTAGGTGACAATGATGATCAAAAGTCCACTTTTAGCTATGAGTTTCACTTCAACACTAGATCATTGGTTTGGTCATGTAAGAAATATAAGGTAGTCTCCTTGTCGACTACAAAAGAAGAATATCGTGGCACTGTTTATGCATGTACAAAGGTAGTCAAGATTCACCAACTTCTGGGTGAACTTGGTTTCCTGTTCAAACCTCGACTACAATCTATTGTGACAATCATATTTCCATTCAAGTTGTTGAGAACCTTATTTCCCACAATAAGATGAAGCATATTGAACTCCATGCTCACTATTTGAGACAGTTGGTTCATGAGAACATTATCTCTCTTTTCTATTGCAGAACGAATGATCAGGTAGTTGATATCTTCAATAAGCCATTATTTGAAGCTAGGTTTATCAAGCTCCATACGATGCTTGGGATTCATAAGGCTACAATTATGGGGGAGTGTCCTACTAATGTAATTTCATCTCCTAAATCTCTAGAGTGATGTGCTGATGGGGGGGTGTTGGAACATCAATTTATGATGGTTCATCACACTTTTACTAGATTCATTCAGTCAGGAGGTCGACCTACATCTGGAAATAGTCAGTCAAGTGATTGATCAGATCTCTACATAAGTTGGTCGAGTATTTGAAATACATACATCTTTCGGACAATCGATCAGTAGTCAAAGACAGTCGGTTAGTGGATCAACCAACAAAGCAATTGAATACGAGTTGGACGCATGAACGGTTGTTTTGAGCATACTTGTCGAGTTGACTAGACAATGTGAATTTGAGGGAGTCAACTCTAACCATCAAAAGTTATATGTGGACAAGATCTTCATGATTCCAAGGAAGTTGGTTAGATCTTGAAGCTGTAAATAGCAGACCTGATGGGTCATTATCATCATGTCGATATCATTGTTGTGTACAATATGTTCAATATGCATTGTGATGTTCTAATCACAATGCATTGTGCTTAAGTGCTGTAACAATTTATTTAGACACCACCCTTTATATTTGAAACTTATTCCTCTTCGATTATCTACATTTCGATTTATTTGTTTTGTATCGGGTTACACCTAATCCCCAACACATTGGTTGAAGTTGGATAATGAATAATAAGCTCAAGAAGTTATGCTTATTTCCTTGTTCCACCTTAGTGGCCAGCTTTTGTGCCCTAGTATCGTGTTGTTACCCCTAAGGAAAAGGGGTATTACCGAGGGGCCCTCACAAGGGTAACGTTCTGTTTCTTTGCCATACTTAACACTTACCATCCTAGAGCCTGCCACAATGTACTAAACTTTGATAATGGGTCATGGTTCATTCTTTCATGAGAAGAGGGGCTAAAGGACTAACAATTGATTGCAGATGTTAGTAAAAGAATATTAAAGAAATAATAATATTAAATAAAGAAAGAGATAATAGAAAAGGACTCTCAAAAGCTAGTCCATACTTGAGCTCTACCCTTTTTGCGTTTGCCCCAGTCCCAAAGCAGTGCTGTTATAGCTTGAAACATTATAAATGAGACTTGAAAATATGATAAAGGCACAATAAAAAGAAAGATTAAGGGTTTTGGAAAAACATAGCACTTAGAAGGTGGTAACTCAAGAAGCAAGCACATCCTCCACAAAGGAGCTCATAGAAATGGATTAAATGACACCATAAACCATGAAGTAAGCCCAACACATACCACTGTCACACTTACTCTTGAAGGGTTCTTTTCTTTTTTGCTCCCCCCCAAACATATCCATCTACTTGGGTATTTTATTTCATTGTTTTGTTCAACACACCTAATAGGGTCTGATGATGGACCTCCCATATTCAAACTTGCCAACTTACATAAAGTCTTGAGTTAATGTTAAATTTGAAGGGGATACTTGATGCAAATTGTTTATGTGGCTTATATCTCAAGTAACAACTTATTTTGTATGATCTGAGGAATTTTATATCTTGTGAACACTGGCTTTACTTGATTTCATGCTTTGTTTTGATTTGGATGCCCCTGACATGGTACTTTGAAGGACGCCTAAGGATTTCACCCAGGACATTGAGCCTTTATTGCAATATTATGACATGTGTGATGCATCCCATTGAGCCATTAGATGGCTTGAAACACTTAGACGTAGGCTCTCATACCTTCTCAGCCTTGGATGAAAAACATATGGGTTTGTAGTTGTTAGATATGGTCATGGTGGCACAGAGATGGGTAGGAATCCCACACCCTCGACTCTACATACTAGAGACTATCATGCATTGGATGGAGGAAGTTGCACCAATAGATGGTTGGATGACATGCAAAGATGACATACACCCTACTTCACCTTGGACATCATCCTTTACACCTTGGATTCTAGGCCTTTGGATGATGATATCATGCTAGGGTTTGATGGAGATGTTGGGGTTTACTGCCACTTGGACACCACATGATGTGAAAGGGAACTTGATGATGGGTTTCACATTGATATCACTCATTGATGATGACACATGGCCTTTGGATTCCTTCTCCATGCCATTGAGGGCTTGACATCACCACACGTGTGACCATATCTTGTATTACTTTCATGGTTTGACATTTGTAGAGGCTATTTTGAGGGGTTATCCCCACTTATAGCATATGTTGTTGATATTTTACTCAATTATGTGGAAAAAAATGCTAGGGTTACCTTATATAAATAAGGCTAGAACTTCAAATAATTTTTCATCATCACATCTCTTCACAATTTTGAAGGAGAGCTCTATAAATTTTTTTCTCTAATCACTTTGTCTTCTTGGATCTAGTGCACACCTTTGGAGAAGGATTATTTATGAATGATTTTCATTTCTTGGATGATATCTTGCTGCAAATAGGGTTTCTCTTGGCATAATGACTTGGATAAGTAAGTAATTTGCTTTAAGTTGATGTGTTTTCCCATGGTATAATGTGATAACTGTTATCTTGTTGCATGTTACTTTGCTCTAGTAAAACCCTAGGAAGGATAGATAAGGATTTCTCTCCTTCAAGAATTTTGTTTGTCCAAGTTTTGGTGAAAGCATTAAGAGACCTTATCTCTTGTTAGGATTCAAAAGCCTAAGGCACAAGAGGCTTTGAACCTTAGGGTTTTTATCTTAGTCCATTTTTTTTATCCTTGAGCTAGGTTATCTAGAAGAAGGAAAACAACATCTAGGGGCCAATAGGCTTTGTACCCTAGAAATTGTTTTCTTGAAGGTTTTAGTCCTAAGGCCCAAGATTATTTGCACATTAGGTTTTGAGACCTCATTCTTCTCAACCATATAATTCGTTCTTCAAAGTGTTTCATGCTTGAATCCATAGCCCTAGAAAGTCAATGACACTAATCTAGACCTCTCTTGGTGGTGAAAACACTCTTATAATTATTACTCTCTCTCCTAAATTGATTTGAATAACTTTTCTAACTGTAACCCTAACAAACAAATAATATTTATTGTTTTTGTTATAAATGTTTGCTACAACCATTAGGGTTTAGTTTAATTTCTTCATACTTAGTTGAAATTGTGGCTAAATATACTCATAATCAGAGTCTATCAATTGGACGTTGTTGCACTTGTTGAAGGTTTAATTCGTATTCACAATTGTTGATTTTCTGTGTACTTTTCTCTATTGCAATTACAAAAAACTCATTGTTGCTATAAATTGTCTTGTCGCTACAAATTTGCAAAAAAAATTGGTTTTAATGATTATCTAGTGTCTAAAGTTGATTGATGAGCTACACAACTTGGTAATTGTCTATTATATGCTTTGGATTGTGTGTTGTATTGCACATGTGAACCAATTACCTCATTTTCCTCTTTACCTCTCCTAGACCTAGACCTAACATCTAAGTAACTAAGATAGGTGACTGTAGGCTTGGATAATATTGCTACTTGATCCCTTACAGTCACTAGGGAATCCTCCTTTGTGTTCGACCTCCTTTCATGACTAAAAGGAGGGAAGTATCTACTTAGGTGAAAGTGGAAAAAAATTCTAATTGTTACACAAGATAGGTGTCTTTTGAGGGATTTGCACAAATACAAATCCTGTGATAACATGTCCTACATACCATAGAGGAATTAGCACCTGATGCTCGGGAAAAGTTGGTAGAAGACACAGTTCTGTAGAAGAATTCTAGAACTACAAGACAAGGGTAGCACGACCCTTGACAGATTGGGTTGAAAGGACAACTTCCAGGCAAAGAAAAATTGTACTCCAAAGAAAAAGTAGAGGAAAAAATTCCTCAGCTCATTAAATAAATCTTTTGGGGATCAAAATTCTCCCTAAATGGGGAGGTATGATCCAGATTGGATCATTATATAATTTTTCATCTATCTTGGTACTTCCTGGTTGGAAAAAATTGGAGGAATCAGTTTGTAGAGCCATTTTAGCAGTAGGTCCCAATTTCGAAGATTGGGATCAAAAACCGTATGAAATATTGCAGAGCCATTTTGAGGCATCAAACAACATTTTTTTTGGTCAAAAACCTACTTGAAATATTGCAGCTTATTAGAGAGTCTCACAACTCCATATTTGTAGGACATTTTGGTGTTGGGAAGATAGTTGCTAACTTAAAGAAGTATGTGTATTGGCCTAGAATGAAAGAATATGTAGCATGGCATATTAGAGGATGCATACTTTGTTGTACCGACAAGCCCAATAATAGAAAGCAAGATCTATACCATCCCTTACTTGTACCCACTCGACCTTAGGAAAGCATTTCGATGGATTTTGTGGGAGGTTTACCAACAACTAGGAAGGGAAATGAGTATTTATTTGTGGTATTTGATAGGTTTAGCAAGATGTGCATTCTTATGCCTTGTAAAAATACCATCAAAGGACAAGACACAACAAACATGTTCTTTGAATAGGTCTAGGTGCACTTTGGGATACCAAGGAGCATCATCTTAGATAGGGATACTGTATTTATCAGTGCCTTTTGGACTACACTTTGGGAGAAGATGGGAACTAAGTTGAAGAGATCTACAACATTCCATCCACAGACATATGGGTAGACAAAAGTAGTCAACAAGATTTTTGTACAACTTTTGAGGGGTTAAAATCAAAAGCATTTGAAGACCTGGGATGAAAATATAATCTATATTCAACACTATTATAATAGAGTAGTCCACGCTTCTACTGGTAAGTCCCCTTTTGAAACTTGCTTTGGATATTTACCGCCTTCACCCTTGGATATTGTTTATGGAAAACAAAGATAAGTGAGGGAAGATGTAACACAAGATTCGTTAAGAGTAGGGAAATTTGTTGAAAATATTAGACAGATCCATTTGCAAGTATAAGAGACATTGAAGAAGTCTCAATAAAAATATAAGGCCATACATGATAAACATAGATCCGAGAAATCATTTAAAGTGGGAGACAAAGTTTCGTTACAGTTGAAAAAGGAAATACTATAAGGTCATAGTAAGAATATCAATGCTCCATGGTGTGGTCCTTTTGAGGTATTGGAGAAGGCAGGAGACAATGACTACATACTTAGTCTACCCCCATACATGCACATTTACTTAGTAGTGAATGTGGATAATTTGAAACTCTATGAGCCTTCCATGTTGGATCAGGAGGAGGAGTAGGTCCTACGTTCCATATAAAACTTAGCACCAGATGCTTAAGAAAAGTTGGAAGAAGACACAATTCTATAGAAGAAGTCTAGAACTACAAGACAAGGGTAGCATGACCTTTTTCAGATTGGGTTGAAAGGACAACTTCCAGGCAAAACAAAATGGTACTCTAGAGAGAAGGTAGAGGAAAAATTTTCTCACATCATTCAATAAATCTTTTGGGGACCAAAAACCTCCCTAAATGGGAAGATATGATTCGGATTGGATCATTATAAAATTTGGCATCTATCTCGATACTTTATGGTTGGAAAAAGATGGAGAAATCGTCTTGTTGATCCTTTTTAGCGGTAGGTCCCAATTTGGAAAAATGGGATTGAAAACCATAAAAAATATTCTGGAGCCATTTTGAGGCATCAAACGACATTTTTTTTCGGTACAAAACCTAATTGAAAGATTGGAACCTATCAAAGAGTCCCACACCTTCCAAGTTGCAAGACATTTAGGTGTTGGGAAGACAATTTCTAACTTACAAAGGTATGTGTACTGGCCTATAATGCAAGAAGATGTAGCACAATATATTAGAGGATGAATATTTTGTTGTACCAACAAGCTTGGTAATAGAAAGCAAGGTCTATACCATCCCTTGCCTATATCCACTTTGTTAGGAATAAAATCATAGAGAAATAATAAAAAAAATAAAAATGAATGTACAAATAAAACACAAAAGAACACAATAGAGAGACACCAATATACATGGTTCACCTGATATGAGCTATGTCCACGAAAAAACAACAAGTTTTTCCTTTATTCCATCCAATAAAATGAAGGGACAACACCTACAACACATCTAATGAAACCTCGTCTTCACTCTCTCACAGTCTCCTCTCTTAGACACAATATACTCTCTTTCACTCACACAACCTTTAAATAGGATTCATTACATATAATCTCATGGGAAAATACCATGGGTTGCCCAATACCGTGCACTCGTAAACCACTAATGGTAAACCCATTATTGACCGTAATACAATGCCCCCATATTGGAGGGTTTCCTTTTAGGAAAAAAAAAACACTAACATAACTTCTACCGTAAGATATGCTCCCTAATAACGAATGGTCTATATTGACTATGAAATTACAATATTTTAGAAGGCATTTTTCAAAACAATTATCTTCAGGGGTGTTGCCCTTGAACCTTGCTAGGGAGTCTCCAAAACGATTGTTGTCGCCCCCCTTGGATCCACTGACAACAATAGTGGGAGGGAAATCCCCCCATCATCCCCCAATGAGGAACTGAGATCCAAACATAGTTGAAATAAGAACTCTAAATCAAGAAGATAATTAGTCTCCACAAACCAACACACTCGACTTTGGGAAAAAATTTCCACGTATTTTGTGGGAGGTTTACCGACAACTAGGAAGGGACATGACTATTTGTTTGTGTTAGTTGATAGGTTCAACAAGATGTGCATTCTTATGTGTTGTAAAAATACCATCAAAGGACAAGACACAACAAGCATGTTCTTTGAACATGTCTGGGTGCACTTTGTGATACCAAGGAGCATCATATAAGAGAAGGATACCAAATTTCTTAGTGCCTTTTGGACTACACTTTGGGAGAAGATGGACACTAGGTTGAAGAGATATACAACATTCCATCCATAGACATATGGGTAGACAAGAGTAGTCAACAAGACTTTGGTGCAAATTTTGAGGGGTTATAATTAGAAGCATCTGGCGATCTGGGATGAAAATATGATCCATATTCAACACTCTTATAATAGAGCAGTCCACACTTCTACTGGTAAGTCCCCTTTTGAAACTTTCTTTTGGTATTTACTGCCTTCACAGTTGGATATTATTTATGGACAACAAGGAGGAGTGAGGGAAGACGTCATAGGAGAGGCATTGAGAGAAAATATTTTTTTTGAAAATATTAGACAGTTCCATTTGCAAGTACAAGAGATGTTAAAGAAGTCACATGAAAAGTAGAAGTCCAAACATGATCAACATAGAACCAATAAGTCATTTAAAGTGGGACATAGAGTTTGGTTACAACCAAACAAGGAAATACTATAAGGTCTTGGTAAGAAGATCAAGGCTCTGCAATATGGTCCTTTTGAGGTATTGGAGAAGGTGAGAGATAATGCCTACGTACTCAGTCTACCCCAATACATGTGCATTTACTTAGTGATGAATGTGGAGAATTTGAAACTCTATGAGCCTTCCATGTTGGATTAGGAGGAGGAGTAGATCTTACCAACCATAGAGGACTTAGCACTAAATGCTCAACCAGAGTTGGAAAAAGATACAGTTCTGCAGAAGAAGTCTAGAAGTACAAGACAAGAGTAGCATGACCTTTGGCATAATGGGTTGAAAAGACAACTTCCAGGAAAAACAAAATGGTACTCTAGTGAGAAGGTAGAGGAAAAATTTACTCACCTTATTTAGTAAAACTTTTGGGGACCAAAAGCCTCTCTAAATGGGGAGGGTATGATCCAGACCAGATAATTATATAATTGCCATCTATCTTAGTTTATGGTTGGAAAAACTTAGAGGAATTGGCTTGTAGAGCCATTTTAGCGGTAGGTCCCAATTTGGAAAATTGGGGTTGGAAACAGTTCAAAATATTTTAGAGCCATTTTGAAGCATCAAAAAACATTTTTTTAGTCTAAAACTAGCCATATTCTACACATTGATACCTTTCCAACAAAACAATAATCCTCTCAATTGGAGTTCGTATGTGAAAGTTATGCCTCCTGCAAGTTAACCTACCGTGTTGACCACCATGGTACAAGTGGATACCACGTTAGCCTCCATTAGTCAAACGTGTGGAGCTAACCATATGTAGATTTTCATTAATATTCTACAAAGTCCAAACCTTATCAATAATTAAGGGTTCAAAAAGTCAAAACCCTAATCTTAAACTATTATCGAACTATGTTAAAAGCTTTATTTAAAATATTATAATTTTATGTAATTACAAATCAACT
>ML803118.1:153794-166831 GCA_009831015.1 Picea engelmannii
CTCATGATGAGACCTCCTATCCATCAACTAGTACCTTGAGTGTTTATGATATCTTCTAGGTCCCCTTTTCTCACTGAGAATATTTTCATTTCTTTCTCAGTGATCCCTGAGCGAAGCATCTTGAAGGTTTCAAAATTGGATTTTAAATCTTGAAAACTACTTTTACCCTCTGGGCCTTTAGCCCCTTCTTCCCACGAGGTAAGGTACAACCCTTCATAGTGTAACCAATCCCAATGCACAAAATGGAATGGGGAGATGGAATGAATAAATATGGAAAGTGGTAAGTATGGGGGGGATAGATGATGACTCTTCAAAGATCCACCTAGTATCAACCCATCCTAAAGGGAAATCAACTTCCTAGGGCATTATGTCACCCTTCCAGGTTTGAATGAGGAAAAAAGTATAATTTCCAAGAAAACGTCATGACATGAAGAAGGATAAAATACAACATGTTTAAGTGCTTAAAAAATCAGAGTGATACATACCATGATACCTGGACTCATTACTTGATGGAGCAAGGCTCATTTCTACTTCAGGACCAATATGCTTTGATGGATATTGCAACTGGTGATATGTGGATTACACTGAAGAAAAGAGGGGCCCTCCGGGGCCATGCTTAAGTCATCTAGCTCTTGATACTCCATGTCTAGGACTTATGGGCCTCGAGACGTGATCTCCTTAGTTATCTCTAGGCTAGGGGATAATAGGGTACTCTAAAGAGTCTAATGCCTATCAATTGTTTGATCCTCTAAAATGGTAAATCATTATCAAACAAAATGTATGGTTTGGTGAGAATTATTTTGGCATCAAGTTGTTGCATGCCTCCTTTGGATTATTACAGGATGATGACTTTGATGTTTTTGTCGACTTTTGTTCTCTTGTTCCATTTTTCAGTCCTTCGACTGGACAATCGAACTATGTACTTGTTTTGATCGAACAATCAAACTATGTTCTTGTTTCGACTAGACCGTCGACCTTCGAGTTGACTGGTCCACCATCTCCATTGACTAAATTTTTTTAGACTTTGGATTGACCTTCTGCAATTAAAAGAGTTCACCCCTTTCTTGTCTACCCAGATGGAATGCGAAGACCATTGAAGTTGTTGGACCTGATGTCGGTGATGTTTCTTTAGGCTAACAAAATTGCAGTCAAAAGAAACATGCTAGCGTTGCACTGATAACTCATGTACTTGAAACTTATGATCCAATACCTATTAAGATTCCCAAGGTCAACCTAAATGGGAGCAATCTATGCATACATAATTGGATTCTTTTTCAAATAATCATATTTGGGATTTAGTTCCTTGACGACACAGAAAGAATGTTTTGAAGTATCGATGGGTCTACGAGACCAAATTTACATCTGAAGGTGTCGTTGAGCATCATAAATCTCACTTGGTTATGAAAGGATTTTCTCAACAAGAAGGCATTGAATACACTGATACCTTTTCCTTGTGAAGATGAACTATGCTCGATTTATTCTTTCTCTTGTTACTCGATTTGGATGGAAGATCCATCAAATGGATGTGAAGAGTTCCTTTCTTCATGGTGAGATATCTAAATAAATTTCATATAACAACCTCCTAGTTTTGTGACATATTCTAACCTAGTTTTTCGACTCAAGAAGTCTCTCTATGGTTTGAAGCAAGCTCCCAGAGCTTGGTATGCTAATATCGACAATTTCATTCTTTGACTTGGTTACACATGTTGTGAATCTAATCACAACCTATATGTACTCTATACTAATGGAAAAACTTTGATTATTGTTGTATATGTTGATGACCCTGTCATAACTAGAAACAACATTGATCTCATTCTTAGATTGAAGAAGAAACTTGTTGAGTCCTTTGACATGAAAGATCTTGGCATTCTGCATTATTTTTTGGGTCTTCAAGCATTACCACTGTTTGATGGTTTTTTCATTTCTAAATCTAAATATGTAATATATATTTTGACTCATTTTAATATGGTCAATTGTAACCTATGTTCTACTCCTTTTCAATCTGGAGTAAAGCTGAGTAAAACTTGTCAAACTTCCAAAGTCGATTGTACACTCTATCGACAATTTGTTGACAATTTTATTTATCTTACTCACAATCGACTTGACATTTCCTTTACTATTAGTGTGGTTTCTTGGTTGATGAGTGATACCAGAGAAATCCACTATAAATCAGTCAAACAAATTGTTCATTATCTCAAGGGTACCACCCATTTTGGTATCCAATATTGTTGAAGTTTAGATTTGTTGGTCATCTTCACCAACTCCAACTGGGTAGGTGACAATGATGATCAAAAGTCCACTTTTAGCTATGAGTTTCACTTCAACACTAGATCATTGGTTTGGTCATGTAAGAAATATAAGGTAGTCTCCTTGTCGACTACAAAAGAAGAATATCGTGGCACTGTTTATGCATGTACAAAGGTAGTCAAGATTCACCAACTTCTGGGTGAACTTGGTTTCCTGTTCAAACCTCGACTACAATCTATTGTGACAATCATATTTCCATTCAAGTTGTTGAGAACCTTATTTCCCACAATAAGATGAAGCATATTGAACTCCATGCTCACTATTTGAGACAGTTGGTTCATGAGAACATTATCTCTCTTTTCTATTGCAGAACGAATGATCAGGTAGTTGATATCTTCAATAAGCCATTATTTGAAGCTAGGTTTATCAAGCTCCATACGATGCTTGGGATTCATAAGGCTACAATTATGGGGGAGTGTCCTACTAATGTAATTTCATCTCCTAAATCTCTAGAGTGATGTGCTGATGGGGGGGTGTTGGAACATCAATTTATGATGGTTCATCACACTTTTACTAGATTCATTCAGTCAGGAGGTCGACCTACATCTGGAAATAGTCAGTCAAGTGATTGATCAGATCTCTACATAAGTTGGTCGAGTATTTGAAATACATACATCTTTCGGACAATCGATCAGTAGTCAAAGACAGTCGGTTAGTGGATCAACCAACAAAGCAATTGAATACGAGTTGGACGCATGAACGGTTGTTTTGAGCATACTTGTCGAGTTGACTAGACAATGTGAATTTGAGGGAGTCAACTCTAACCATCAAAAGTTATATGTGGACAAGATCTTCATGATTCCAAGGAAGTTGGTTAGATCTTGAAGCTGTAAATAGCAGACCTGATGGGTCATTATCATCATGTCGATATCATTGTTGTGTACAATATGTTCAATATGCATTGTGATGTTCTAATCACAATGCATTGTGCTTAAGTGCTGTAACAATTTATTTAGACACCACCCTTTATATTTGAAACTTATTCCTCTTCGATTATCTACATTTCGATTTATTTGTTTTGTATCGGGTTACACCTAATCCCCAACACATTGGTTGAAGTTGGATAATGAATAATAAGCTCAAGAAGTTATGCTTATTTCCTTGTTCCACCTTAGTGGCCAGCTTTTGTGCCCTAGTATCGTGTTGTTACCCCTAAGGAAAAGGGGTATTACCGAGGGGCCCTCACAAGGGTAACGTTCTGTTTCTTTGCCATACTTAACACTTACCATCCTAGAGCCTGCCACAATGTACTAAACTTTGATAATGGGTCATGGTTCATTCTTTCATGAGAAGAGGGGCTAAAGGACTAACAATTGATTGCAGATGTTAGTAAAAGAATATTAAAGAAATAATAATATTAAATAAAGAAAGAGATAATAGAAAAGGACTCTCAAAAGCTAGTCCATACTTGAGCTCTACCCTTTTTGCGTTTGCCCCAGTCCCAAAGCAGTGCTGTTATAGCTTGAAACATTATAAATGAGACTTGAAAATATGATAAAGGCACAATAAAAAGAAAGATTAAGGGTTTTGGAAAAACATAGCACTTAGAAGGTGGTAACTCAAGAAGCAAGCACATCCTCCACAAAGGAGCTCATAGAAATGGATTAAATGACACCATAAACCATGAAGTAAGCCCAACACATACCACTGTCACACTTACTCTTGAAGGGTTCTTTTCTTTTTTGCTCCCCCCCAAACATATCCATCTACTTGGGTATTTTATTTCATTGTTTTGTTCAACACACCTAATAGGGTCTGATGATGGACCTCCCATATTCAAACTTGCCAACTTACATAAAGTCTTGAGTTAATGTTAAATTTGAAGGGGATACTTGATGCAAATTGTTTATGTGGCTTATATCTCAAGTAACAACTTATTTTGTATGATCTGAGGAATTTTATATCTTGTGAACACTGGCTTTACTTGATTTCATGCTTTGTTTTGATTTGGATGCCCCTGACATGGTACTTTGAAGGACGCCTAAGGATTTCACCCAGGACATTGAGCCTTTATTGCAATATTATGACATGTGTGATGCATCCCATTGAGCCATTAGATGGCTTGAAACACTTAGACGTAGGCTCTCATACCTTCTCAGCCTTGGATGAAAAACATATGGGTTTGTAGTTGTTAGATATGGTCATGGTGGCACAGAGATGGGTAGGAATCCCACACCCTCGACTCTACATACTAGAGACTATCATGCATTGGATGGAGGAAGTTGCACCAATAGATGGTTGGATGACATGCAAAGATGACATACACCCTACTTCACCTTGGACATCATCCTTTACACCTTGGATTCTAGGCCTTTGGATGATGATATCATGCTAGGGTTTGATGGAGATGTTGGGGTTTACTGCCACTTGGACACCACATGATGTGAAAGGGAACTTGATGATGGGTTTCACATTGATATCACTCATTGATGATGACACATGGCCTTTGGATTCCTTCTCCATGCCATTGAGGGCTTGACATCACCACACGTGTGACCATATCTTGTATTACTTTCATGGTTTGACATTTGTAGAGGCTATTTTGAGGGGTTATCCCCACTTATAGCATATGTTGTTGATATTTTACTCAATTATGTGGAAAAAAATGCTAGGGTTACCTTATATAAATAAGGCTAGAACTTCAAATAATTTTTCATCATCACATCTCTTCACAATTTTGAAGGAGAGCTCTATAAATTTTTTTCTCTAATCACTTTGTCTTCTTGGATCTAGTGCACACCTTTGGAGAAGGATTATTTATGAATGATTTTCATTTCTTGGATGATATCTTGCTGCAAATAGGGTTTCTCTTGGCATAATGACTTGGATAAGTAAGTAATTTGCTTTAAGTTGATGTGTTTTCCCATGGTATAATGTGATAACTGTTATCTTGTTGCATGTTACTTTGCTCTAGTAAAACCCTAGGAAGGATAGATAAGGATTTCTCTCCTTCAAGAATTTTGTTTGTCCAAGTTTTGGTGAAAGCATTAAGAGACCTTATCTCTTGTTAGGATTCAAAAGCCTAAGGCACAAGAGGCTTTGAACCTTAGGGTTTTTATCTTAGTCCATTTTTTTTATCCTTGAGCTAGGTTATCTAGAAGAAGGAAAACAACATCTAGGGGCCAATAGGCTTTGTACCCTAGAAATTGTTTTCTTGAAGGTTTTAGTCCTAAGGCCCAAGATTATTTGCACATTAGGTTTTGAGACCTCATTCTTCTCAACCATATAATTCGTTCTTCAAAGTGTTTCATGCTTGAATCCATAGCCCTAGAAAGTCAATGACACTAATCTAGACCTCTCTTGGTGGTGAAAACACTCTTATAATTATTACTCTCTCTCCTAAATTGATTTGAATAACTTTTCTAACTGTAACCCTAACAAACAAATAATATTTATTGTTTTTGTTATAAATGTTTGCTACAACCATTAGGGTTTAGTTTAATTTCTTCATACTTAGTTGAAATTGTGGCTAAATATACTCATAATCAGAGTCTATCAATTGGACGTTGTTGCACTTGTTGAAGGTTTAATTCGTATTCACAATTGTTGATTTTCTGTGTACTTTTCTCTATTGCAATTACAAAAAACTCATTGTTGCTATAAATTGTCTTGTCGCTACAAATTTGCAAAAAAAATTGGTTTTAATGATTATCTAGTGTCTAAAGTTGATTGATGAGCTACACAACTTGGTAATTGTCTATTATATGCTTTGGATTGTGTGTTGTATTGCACATGTGAACCAATTACCTCATTTTCCTCTTTACCTCTCCTAGACCTAGACCTAACATCTAAGTAACTAAGATAGGTGACTGTAGGCTTGGATAATATTGCTACTTGATCCCTTACAGTCACTAGGGAATCCTCCTTTGTGTTCGACCTCCTTTCATGACTAAAAGGAGGGAAGTATCTACTTAGGTGAAAGTGGAAAAAAATTCTAATTGTTACACAAGATAGGTGTCTTTTGAGGGATTTGCACAAATACAAATCCTGTGATAACATGTCCTACATACCATAGAGGAATTAGCACCTGATGCTCGGGAAAAGTTGGTAGAAGACACAGTTCTGTAGAAGAATTCTAGAACTACAAGACAAGGGTAGCACGACCCTTGACAGATTGGGTTGAAAGGACAACTTCCAGGCAAAGAAAAATTGTACTCCAAAGAAAAAGTAGAGGAAAAAATTCCTCAGCTCATTAAATAAATCTTTTGGGGATCAAAATTCTCCCTAAATGGGGAGGTATGATCCAGATTGGATCATTATATAATTTTTCATCTATCTTGGTACTTCCTGGTTGGAAAAAATTGGAGGAATCAGTTTGTAGAGCCATTTTAGCAGTAGGTCCCAATTTCGAAGATTGGGATCAAAAACCGTATGAAATATTGCAGAGCCATTTTGAGGCATCAAACAACATTTTTTTTGGTCAAAAACCTACTTGAAATATTGCAGCTTATTAGAGAGTCTCACAACTCCATATTTGTAGGACATTTTGGTGTTGGGAAGATAGTTGCTAACTTAAAGAAGTATGTGTATTGGCCTAGAATGAAAGAATATGTAGCATGGCATATTAGAGGATGCATACTTTGTTGTACCGACAAGCCCAATAATAGAAAGCAAGATCTATACCATCCCTTACTTGTACCCACTCGACCTTAGGAAAGCATTTCGATGGATTTTGTGGGAGGTTTACCAACAACTAGGAAGGGAAATGAGTATTTATTTGTGGTATTTGATAGGTTTAGCAAGATGTGCATTCTTATGCCTTGTAAAAATACCATCAAAGGACAAGACACAACAAACATGTTCTTTGAATAGGTCTAGGTGCACTTTGGGATACCAAGGAGCATCATCTTAGATAGGGATACTGTATTTATCAGTGCCTTTTGGACTACACTTTGGGAGAAGATGGGAACTAAGTTGAAGAGATCTACAACATTCCATCCACAGACATATGGGTAGACAAAAGTAGTCAACAAGATTTTTGTACAACTTTTGAGGGGTTAAAATCAAAAGCATTTGAAGACCTGGGATGAAAATATAATCTATATTCAACACTATTATAATAGAGTAGTCCACGCTTCTACTGGTAAGTCCCCTTTTGAAACTTGCTTTGGATATTTACCGCCTTCACCCTTGGATATTGTTTATGGAAAACAAAGATAAGTGAGGGAAGATGTAACACAAGATTCGTTAAGAGTAGGGAAATTTGTTGAAAATATTAGACAGATCCATTTGCAAGTATAAGAGACATTGAAGAAGTCTCAATAAAAATATAAGGCCATACATGATAAACATAGATCCGAGAAATCATTTAAAGTGGGAGACAAAGTTTCGTTACAGTTGAAAAAGGAAATACTATAAGGTCATAGTAAGAATATCAATGCTCCATGGTGTGGTCCTTTTGAGGTATTGGAGAAGGCAGGAGACAATGACTACATACTTAGTCTACCCCCATACATGCACATTTACTTAGTAGTGAATGTGGATAATTTGAAACTCTATGAGCCTTCCATGTTGGATCAGGAGGAGGAGTAGGTCCTACGTTCCATATAAAACTTAGCACCAGATGCTTAAGAAAAGTTGGAAGAAGACACAATTCTATAGAAGAAGTCTAGAACTACAAGACAAGGGTAGCATGACCTTTTTCAGATTGGGTTGAAAGGACAACTTCCAGGCAAAACAAAATGGTACTCTAGAGAGAAGGTAGAGGAAAAATTTTCTCACATCATTCAATAAATCTTTTGGGGACCAAAAACCTCCCTAAATGGGAAGATATGATTCGGATTGGATCATTATAAAATTTGGCATCTATCTCGATACTTTATGGTTGGAAAAAGATGGAGAAATCGTCTTGTTGATCCTTTTTAGCGGTAGGTCCCAATTTGGAAAAATGGGATTGAAAACCATAAAAAATATTCTGGAGCCATTTTGAGGCATCAAACGACATTTTTTTTCGGTACAAAACCTAATTGAAAGATTGGAACCTATCAAAGAGTCCCACACCTTCCAAGTTGCAAGACATTTAGGTGTTGGGAAGACAATTTCTAACTTACAAAGGTATGTGTACTGGCCTATAATGCAAGAAGATGTAGCACAATATATTAGAGGATGAATATTTTGTTGTACCAACAAGCTTGGTAATAGAAAGCAAGGTCTATACCATCCCTTGCCTATATCCACTTTGTTAGGAATAAAATCATAGAGAAATAATAAAAAAAATAAAAATGAATGTACAAATAAAACACAAAAGAACACAATAGAGAGACACCAATATACATGGTTCACCTGATATGAGCTATGTCCACGAAAAAACAACAAGTTTTTCCTTTATTCCATCCAATAAAATGAAGGGACAACACCTACAACACATCTAATGAAACCTCGTCTTCACTCTCTCACAGTCTCCTCTCTTAGACACAATATACTCTCTTTCACTCACACAACCTTTAAATAGGATTCATTACATATAATCTCATGGGAAAATACCATGGGTTGCCCAATACCGTGCACTCGTAAACCACTAATGGTAAACCCATTATTGACCGTAATACAATGCCCCCATATTGGAGGGTTTCCTTTTAGGAAAAAAAAAACACTAACATAACTTCTACCGTAAGATATGCTCCCTAATAACGAATGGTCTATATTGACTATGAAATTACAATATTTTAGAAGGCATTTTTCAAAACAATTATCTTCAGGGGTGTTGCCCTTGAACCTTGCTAGGGAGTCTCCAAAACGATTGTTGTCGCCCCCCTTGGATCCACTGACAACAATAGTGGGAGGGAAATCCCCCCATCATCCCCCAATGAGGAACTGAGATCCAAACATAGTTGAAATAAGAACTCTAAATCAAGAAGATAATTAGTCTCCACAAACCAACACACTCGACTTTGGGAAAAAATTTCCACGTATTTTGTGGGAGGTTTACCGACAACTAGGAAGGGACATGACTATTTGTTTGTGTTAGTTGATAGGTTCAACAAGATGTGCATTCTTATGTGTTGTAAAAATACCATCAAAGGACAAGACACAACAAGCATGTTCTTTGAACATGTCTGGGTGCACTTTGTGATACCAAGGAGCATCATATAAGAGAAGGATACCAAATTTCTTAGTGCCTTTTGGACTACACTTTGGGAGAAGATGGACACTAGGTTGAAGAGATATACAACATTCCATCCATAGACATATGGGTAGACAAGAGTAGTCAACAAGACTTTGGTGCAAATTTTGAGGGGTTATAATTAGAAGCATCTGGCGATCTGGGATGAAAATATGATCCATATTCAACACTCTTATAATAGAGCAGTCCACACTTCTACTGGTAAGTCCCCTTTTGAAACTTTCTTTTGGTATTTACTGCCTTCACAGTTGGATATTATTTATGGACAACAAGGAGGAGTGAGGGAAGACGTCATAGGAGAGGCATTGAGAGAAAATATTTTTTTTGAAAATATTAGACAGTTCCATTTGCAAGTACAAGAGATGTTAAAGAAGTCACATGAAAAGTAGAAGTCCAAACATGATCAACATAGAACCAATAAGTCATTTAAAGTGGGACATAGAGTTTGGTTACAACCAAACAAGGAAATACTATAAGGTCTTGGTAAGAAGATCAAGGCTCTGCAATATGGTCCTTTTGAGGTATTGGAGAAGGTGAGAGATAATGCCTACGTACTCAGTCTACCCCAATACATGTGCATTTACTTAGTGATGAATGTGGAGAATTTGAAACTCTATGAGCCTTCCATGTTGGATTAGGAGGAGGAGTAGATCTTACCAACCATAGAGGACTTAGCACTAAATGCTCAACCAGAGTTGGAAAAAGATACAGTTCTGCAGAAGAAGTCTAGAAGTACAAGACAAGAGTAGCATGACCTTTGGCATAATGGGTTGAAAAGACAACTTCCAGGAAAAACAAAATGGTACTCTAGTGAGAAGGTAGAGGAAAAATTTACTCACCTTATTTAGTAAAACTTTTGGGGACCAAAAGCCTCTCTAAATGGGGAGGGTATGATCCAGACCAGATAATTATATAATTGCCATCTATCTTAGTTTATGGTTGGAAAAACTTAGAGGAATTGGCTTGTAGAGCCATTTTAGCGGTAGGTCCCAATTTGGAAAATTGGGGTTGGAAACAGTTCAAAATATTTTAGAGCCATTTTGAAGCATCAAAAAACATTTTTTTAGTCTAAAACTAGCCATATTCTACACATTGATACCTTTCCAACAAAACAATAATCCTCTCAATTGGAGTTCGTATGTGAAAGTTATGCCTCCTGCAAGTTAACCTACCGTGTTGACCACCATGGTACAAGTGGATACCACGTTAGCCTCCATTAGTCAAACGTGTGGAGCTAACCATATGTAGATTTTCATTAATATTCTACAAAGTCCAAACCTTATCAATAATTAAGGGTTCAAAAAGTCAAAACCCTAATCTTAAACTATTATCGAACTATGTTAAAAGCTTTATTTAAAATATTATAATTTTATGTAATTACAAATCAACTTAAATTTCTTTATAAAATGTATAGTTTTTTTCTTTTACAATTCATTTTTTAAATTAAAAAAAAATATTTTTAACATTTCCTATATAAAATTAAAATTTATATTTAACCATTTAAAAATAAATAAAAAATACACAAGCTGAAAATAATGCACAACCTTTTACGTGTTTTGTACCAATTTATTTTTCACAGCAATTACTACTTATTATAGACTTCCGTGACCCTATCAAAATTCCAAAACAACCTTTTAAAACATTTTTAAATTAAAAAACTACACAACTTTTAGACTTTAAACAAATAGATAGTGGCCCTCTACACATCAATTAAAACTTCATACATTTCCTTCATTTAAAAAAAAAAACTTTCAGATTGTAAGATTTGTGTTTCTCCTTTGAATTCTTGTTAAGATAGGAACCTTTTGCAATTGTAATAGTAAAACATCTTTAAATAACTAATTTATTTTTGTGTTGAATTTTCTATAATAATCTTATTAAAATAGGAATTCTTTTTCAATTGTAATAGTAAAACATTTTAAATAGCTAATTTATTTTTTTTGAATTTTTTATAATAATAATAATTTAATTTTTAAAACTACGATCAAATTAGATATCAAATTGGTATACCATACTTCATGTTTGTGAAATACGAGATTTTTTTGGTGTAACTATTTGATTGCTAAAATCTACAAAGATATACATACCCTATATCTTTAAATAATTAATTTATTGAATTTTTTATAAATATAAATATAAAAAAAATAATAATAACCACTCTTTATCTATTGTAATTGATTCATGATTAAAATTACACTTCAAAACATCTTTATAAAATATATTATTATTATTAAATTTTAATTATTATTTATTTTATTTTATTGTTATTTATTAATTAAAGTTGGTGATAGAGTAAACTCTTAAGGAACTCTTTGTAACCTCGTTGGTCCAAACCTTGCCTAGCCCATGTGCCATGCTTGGAGTGTCCTCCAGGTTATAGTGGTAGCCCATCCTACTTGCCTATTCCACCCACCAAAAAAGAAAAAAATTCTGGTAATATATTTTGGGGAAAGCTTTGTGGTACTTCCCCTCATTTTAAAAATGGTACTTTGGGTAAATCCTAAATTCCTAAAACACATGGTCAAGTCTACAATAAAACTCAAAACCATTACAACAATATACTCATTACTAGCTCAACATACCACTTAAAATAATAAAACCTTGGTAGAAAAAATAAAACTTCATCTCTAAACCTAACTATTTTTTTTTTAAAATCTTTATATTTAATATTTCAAATATAGCCCGCAGGGGTGTAGATCGATTGGCAAGTGCCGTGTAAATGGAAGGAACTATGTAAAAAGAGGTCTCAAGGTCGATTCTCACCCCGATTTACTCGGAGGGCGTGCTTGCGGGCTGTGCGTTTCTCCGATAGTGCCTTTGTTACCGATTCCCCTAGTATAAAAATAAATAAAAATAAATAAATATTTCAAATATAAAATTATAATAAAAATTTGAAAACTTAAAAAAAAAAATATAAAAATATACAATATATGTGCTACCAATTTATTTTTCTATTTTATTTCAAACTTCAATGTCTCTGAAGTAGCGTTTTAAAACATTTTAGGAAAAAAAATGTACAACCCTAAAGCTTTAAACAACTATATAATGAACCTCCACAAATCAAGTTTTTAAAACTTCATGTTAAATTTCTTTCTTAATACAGCGGAATAAATTCGAACCTGGATCCATTTGCTAATCGAATCCTCTGTTCCTCTTGTTACGAGCTGTTCCTCTTGCGGCTACGAGCTGTTCCTCTTGTTCAAAACGGAAATCGAGTTTGCACAAAACCCTCTGCTGAAACCCTCTGCACAGACTGGAAATCGATTTCTCTCTCTTACCCTGCTGCCATACACCTTCAGATCGATTAGATGGGTAAACTGAGGGTTCTTTTATGGGTAGAGAGAGGCCGGTTTCCCCAAGACCGTTATACTCCACCTGTCCACCAAAGTAGGAGATTCGACACCGTTTCAAAAACTGTTACCAAGAACTGTTCGTAACTGTTTCGTAGAACTGTAACGGCTGCTAACACATCCGGCTGCCAACACGTTCCGTCTGTTCATATGGGTCAAAAACTAATTCGAGAAATTAGTCTTACATTCTCCCACTTGGCACATATGATAACTTAATGTTAGAGTTTAACAGAGTAGACATTAGGTGCGCCATAAGT
>ML803118.1:172086-188506 GCA_009831015.1 Picea engelmannii
AACACAAAATAAAAATAAAAACCTATTCTTTGCTTTTTTATATCTAATTTATATTTAAAACTACTTTAGTTTCATTCTTCTTTCTTTTTTAACCGTTGAACTTCTCATATTCAATGAAAGGGTCTTCATGTTTAACGCGCTTTGTTTTTTTAAATAGTTTCGAAGATCGTGGAGGCTGTGTTGCGTCTCCATGACCTCGTTTCTTTCCCCTTCTCTTTTTTATTTTGTTGATTTTATTCCTTTGCCTTTTTAAATAAAGTATTCTGTGTTTTCTTAAATGTACTTTATGTTTATTTCAATTATCCCTCCACTTAACTTTATTTAAAGTAAGATTAAAGATTATTTTGATTTGGGTTCGTCTTAAAGATGATATATTCATTTGTTTCATTAGGGGCATATGATTAAAGGTTATTAATTCGGATTCCTCCAATCAATCGAATTTTTTAATGGATACGTGGTTATACACTTCCTTATACTCTTCTGAAGTGGGAGAGGATGACGATTTTTTGGGGTCCTCATTTCCCACCTACCTTGATCATGATGTTTTTGGGTCCTCATTTCCCTCCTACCTTGATCACGACTTTTGGGGGTCCTCATTTCCTTCTTATCTTGAAGCATCACATTTGTTACTCTTCCTCCAATCTTTGGTTAAGCATTCGTTACTGTTCTTTAATTTCTTGCTAAGGGCGGAGAGGTTTCACGATTTTTGGGTTTTTTTTTTTTTATCTCTTTTCTAATTTTAAAACCAAACACTAAATTGATGTATGGGACACGTCGTTTGTGGGACAAGGGATTCCCTCTGTGCAACGATTTGATTGCTAAAGTTTATGGATGTGTACATACCTTACCCCCCTTTGGATTTGAACCTGTGACCTTTGAGGAGGAAACATATGTTCTTAACCTCCCCCCTACACACACACGCACACATTTTTTCAAATAAATTATATTATCAACACTTACATATCTGTAATGCAAAAGAGATTCATCACTTCTTAAATTTTAAGATAATTTTTTGTCATCTAAAAATATTGAAGATGAATACTATTTTCTCATGAATGGTATAAATATTAAAACTAAAAAAATTTGATAATACATATTAAAATAGGGTATAAAGGCCTTTACATAATATCTTATTGATGGAGCCACAAAATAAAACAAAAAATAGACCCAAAAGTCTGCTACAAAACCTCCAACAAAGTGGAGGAACTAAATCAAAGACTTCAAAATTCTTTAGAGAGCCCCATAAGTCTGAGAACTTGGATGTGAAGAATATAAAGGAACAAACATTTTATGCTTACCAAAACCAATTAACATCGCTTCATCAACAATATAACTACAAGGAGAACAATAAAATCCTAATTGAGATGCTCGCTCCAACAAAGAACCCAAGACCCCAATGTATCCTGAAGACAACCTTTTCAACACTAAAAGAGTAGAACCTAAAGTAGGAAAAGAGGCTAGATACTCAAGTGGGGGAACGTAGAGCCCCCCACCAACAACATGACCAGGAGAAAAACAATGAACATCAAAAGTCGAGATAAAAACATATATGGATGGGAGATAGACAAATCCTTGAAAGCAGTGTAGGAGACACTATCAACCAAACCCACCAATGGGGATTGAACATCCTACCAAGAAGCCTCATCCAATTGCACGAGTGAGCGACAAATATCTTAAGCCATTGAAACACTAGTAGATACTATGACCCCAACCCTAACACCCTCCTCAAACTTGACATTCACCACACCCTCCTCACATGCAACAAGAAAAAAACCCTCTGCTATCACAAGAGGGGATTCCAAAGAAGTGATATGTAAACTGTCGTGGATATTCCACTGGACAGTTCGTCACAACAGATCTAATAAAATACTAAAATCTTTACTGTGAAGGTTAATTTCCTTTAGATCTCAGATTCTTTAATTATTGGTTTTCTGCTTAAAATGTATGAAATAGCTAAAATGTGAAAAATAGAGAACATAAATAAATACTCACACACCATCAACAAATAAACACAAGATAGGACATGGGAAATCTAATACTAGAGAAAACCTAGCTATAAGGTGAGGACGCTCTACTCTCTTTTCTTCAAATACAAATACAAAGAATGATGCATTCTTTGTGGAGTTTCCTTTGACACCGTGACTTGTATGACTGCTATAAAATCTCTCCTCCTCAATTATACTCTCAAAATACCACTCCTAGATGCTATGCTCAACTATGAAACAAATAAAATGCTAAATAATAGAACCTCTCAAACTAACCCACCAAACTTCTTTTATGGAATAAACCATATTTAATTAAAATATCATTAGGAATTATAAACACCCACATTGACTTATAATAATAATAATAATAATAATAATAATAATAATAATAATAATAATAATTCAAAAGGTATCTATTATTCCCAAATATATTTTAACCAAACATGGTTTATGCCATAGATTCGTGGGTATCTATGATTCCCAATGATATTGTATAAAATAATAATATTATAATAAGTCAATATGGGTATCTATGATTCCTAATGATATTTTAACCAAACATGATTTATTCCATAGATTCCATTATTTTCAGGTCACGACTAATAAAAACAACACACTAAGTATGCCATTTCCATAATATATTATATAAATTCCTTCAATTTTTTTTTTTTTTTGACATTTGTTAGTAACTTTAAGAGGAATCTAGGTTGGATCCACTTAACAAGTTAGCATCATACATGAATGAGATAAATAGATCCTTTCTTAGTTCTCTTATTAACAAACTACTTTTGAGTGGACATAAAGAAATATATATTTGTGAAACACGTTTGATCTTAACTAACTTGATTATCATGAACACCTAAATATTACATTGATAGTAAGCCCAACTCTCTAAATTAATACTTCATTCTCAACCTTTTTGTCTTTATTAGTAATTAGAGAATAATAATCCAAACATGTAACATCGAGGTCAATGTTGGAATAATAAAATAAAATTCTACTTAGTCAACTAGTACGGTGATATTAGATTAATGAATTCCATTGTCCATTTGGACACATTGCTTTCAAAAACTCATTATATGAAATATAGAGCCTTAGAAACCATGTTTACAACAAACTTAATACCCTTGGACAAGTAGATATGAAGCTCTCTATGTTATTTTTATTTTTTCAAAGTTAAATATTTTTAGTATAAGGGAGAGGATGTTGAAATATGTAGCTCTTACTTCTTTTATACTTGTGGGGTACATGAGGGTGTGATGTTAGTGTTGGTTAAATAATCATTTATCGTTATCTTTGGTGTTGTATGAGTGAGAGTTTCATATATTCATTAGTGTATGTCTTGAATATATTTACATGTTAACAAATATGCATGACTTATGAGAAGATGTCATGAATGATTGATCTAGTAAAGCATGTAAGTATATATGGTTGAGGTGTTTAAACGCAAGTTAAGTGGTTATGTACATGAGGTTTCATAAGGTGGATGTCGTTGTTATAATTAAGTGGATGATGATATCACATAGAGATTCCCTCAATCAATTCCAAGTCAAGTGGGAGTATTTTAGGATTAATTCCTAAAATGGTTAAGATCCTTATGTTAAGGGATGGGTTTTTGAGTTGATTGATAGATTTTCTTTCTACTCGTCTCTTTGTTAGGAAGTAGTTAAATGTTTGTGATGTATACATAAATGTAATGAATATACAAGCACATAAGTTTTGTTCAAGAAACTCTCTCTCTCTCTCTCTCCCACTTGTTTTTTCTAACATGGAGTCAAAACAAGTATGGGTATTTTTACCCCCCTCAATGCTAGGGATAACTAAGCAGATGATGTCTCGAGGCCCACAAGTTGAAGACATGGAGTGTCGAGAGCCAGACGAGCATGCATAGCCCCTCCTTAGACAACACATCACAATTGATCGTTAACAACAACGTCCACCACACCATCTTGACCCACATAGGACAATAGGTCTTGCTTC
This sequence comes from Picea engelmannii, assembly GCA_009831015.1. Classification (NCBI taxonomy): domain Eukaryota; kingdom Viridiplantae; phylum Streptophyta; class Pinopsida; order Pinales; family Pinaceae; genus Picea; species Picea engelmannii. The sequence goes on from ML803118.1 coordinate 176,052, forward strand.
ATGAGGTAACAAGTTCAGACTCGTGGTAAGTGCCATTTTAATAATTGAAGAATTTGAGCATGTTGCAAAGAGTCCTTTCTTGATTATGAAAAAAATTGCTTGGAAATTATACATTTTTCCTCATTTCACCTTGGTGGTTGACATGGTTTCCTAGTAAGTGGGTCATGCTCAGGAAAATGGTTTCTACTAGGGGGGTCTCCTTGAAGGGTCATCGTACCATTCCCACACATACTTGTCACTTTCCACACCTCTTCCCTTTTCGTTTCCTCATCTTTTGGGTTTTCGATCTTATTGACTCTAAGAAGGGCTTGTACCTCACTTCATGGAAAGAAGGGGCTAAAGACCCAAAGGTGTTGTAGTTGAAAAAAGTTAAAATCCATAAATTATCCTCCAGATGCTCATCCTAAGGTCTCAAGAGCAATGGAATGATTCTCCATAAGAAAATTAAGGACCTTTTAAAAAAGGAAAACACATAACTAAAATGTCCCACTTGTTGGAGGAATGCATTTGCAGTGTCTTTTACTTTCTTTGCATATGACACTCAATGTGTTCCTAACTTCAAGTGGCATTGCAATGTTCTTTATTTTCCATTGCACACAACACTCAATTTTTTGTACCATAATAAATTAACGAAAATAAATGGCTTGGAAAAATGTTGCATTACAAACGAGGATGCAACACACCCCTCACAAAGGCACCCATAAATGAGACAATATGAGCCCTTTATATGTCAAGAACACCATGCCCAAAAGTCATACCCCCATCCACCTCATACTCATTACATGACTTATAGAGGGTCTTCTTGGGAAACACTCCTTGAATTGGGGATTGATCTACCTAATAGGGCACCATGACAACCCTCCCATACTTAAATTTGGCAAATTTTATAAGGTCTTTGAGCATTTGTCTAGTTTGAAAAGGGGACACTTGATGCACATGTTTGGGTGGATCCTTTATTAAACATGGATTAGTTAGCATGATACATGTGACTTGTGGACCCTTGGAGGGCGTACTTGTTTGTCTTTGCAAGACCTTGTTGGATTACTGAGAGGGGGGGGGGGGTGAATTAGTATGAGCACTTTATACCATTTTAACCACAATATATATTCTTTCACTTTAACAACAATGTTCAGTAGTATATCATCAATGTATCATATATGAATGCATCCAATCATATATATCATAATCATTAAACCTTACCTATGATCCTGTAATTGTTTTGTTACTCTGTAAACTGACCTGCAACTTCTTCATACCTTTGACAACCTAGTACCAACATCATGCTATCTACAATTTTCATAATCTTTTCAGATGTACGCGACTTTCCCTTCTACAACCCGTGTATATATGCTCTTTCCTCCACTGCATCCCGCATAAATACGCTCCCTTATAGGCCTGCAACTCACCTATACCTCAGAAACTAAGGTTTTTCTGAATCTCCGAGATTTTCTCCATTAACCCTTCTTTGCTACCTCAGAAAATGATGCTACAACTTTACCAAAATATAATTAGATCACAAGAAAGCTAAGTAATGAATACATGTGTGAGTGTACTTGTGAATGACTCCTTGAGGTGCTTATATACCCTTGCTAAGTAAATCCTCTCCTTAATTTAGGGCTTCTAGGGTTTTCTTGTTGCAACCACTTTACCCTTTCATTCATTGTCTTGTAACCAACTAGGGTTTCTTATCCACTCTTCGGGGCTTCCAAATTTACAAGGCCATATCTCCCTAACCATGAGGATCCATGTGGCATTCCACATATCAACGGAAATGACACAATGTGTACTATCCATATATGGTAATATTATAGATAATTTCAATGTCCTTCATGCTGTTATTCCCCAATCAACTTTGGGTCCCATAACCACACCTTCGGGGCTACATGTAGACTACATCAAATGTACCCAACTAACTCATCATGAATCTTGATCATACAAGTGTCAATCAATTGTCCAACATCTTTGGACCTCTCCAAGGGTTGACATCAATCCCTAAGGGTTGAAATCAATCTCCAAGGGTTGACATCAATCTCTAATGGTTGACATCAATCTCCAAATCACTCTCCAAGGGTTGACATCAATGACAACCAATTGTCCAACAATCTCCCCCTTTTTCATTGATGGCAACACCAACATTGATGGAAACACTTAGACATGGAAACACTCATGATCATGCTCACCCTATGATCATCATTCCTCATCAATGTTTCTCACTCTTCCCCTTTGACATCAATGGAAAAGGGTATCTCTCCTTGGGGATGCTCCCCTTGTCTTCATGCATCTATTCTTTTTCTTCATTCCTGACCAAAGGTTGAATCCCCTTGTCGATATGTCTCCTCCTGACACTGTATCTGCTGTAACCAATCATGGGAAAAAGGATAACTCCCCCCGTGGGTATATCTCCCCTTGTCTACATGCTACTGATCTTCCTTTCTAGATTTCTCTCTCTGATGATCTGCACAATGTAGAAATACCTGTGAAATGTTTCCTTTCCTCTCTTCCAGTTCTGTTCATTGTCCATTGGTGCTTCCTCATGTAATTCACTGACATATATAAAAAAACATTCAAAGTTAAAGCATTCAAATATTCCTTTATCATAATTATCCAACTGTCTCTGAGTTGATCTCTGAATCAGTCTCTGAACCAATATTTGAATCTCTAAATCAATCTTTGAACCAATCTGTGAATCTCTTGAATCAATCTTTGACCATATGTCAAAAACTGCCCATAACTCTGCTACTCAACTGTCCACAATGCTGACCCATTTGTCACTGTACAAAGACTACTCTGAATCAAATATGTCTGCTGATCTGATCTATCTGCTCATCAACTTCTGCATGTATGGAATAACCTGTACTAAATATCTCTCTGCCTGAATACGATCATAAACTTCTTCTTGTGTAACTGCCAACTGACACTCGTGTGATCAATTTGTCATTTTGTACTTATGTTATCTGACTACTCTAAATCTGTCTTTGCAAAAAACTTGATACTGCTCGAAAGGTGGTTCTATGATTTATAGTAGCTATTGCGTTGACTCCCCCTGTTAAACAATCATATTTGTTGGGAGTCTCCAAGCCAGATGGATAAGAAGAATACCTTCTCTGATGCATAGGCATCTTTCTCTTCGTCTGTGGACTCATCATCTCTCTAAACTTTGACTTCTTCCTTTTTGTCTGTGGATTGAGCTCAAACTAAAATTATTGAAAGTACAATCGCTTGAACCTATTATTTATTCACATGTTCTTCTTTTCTTTCTCATACTACTGCAAATCCTGCGATCTCTAGGACCTTGGTCCAGGTGGATATTGGTGGCCACCCACCTATTCCAACTGGCTCCTCTCGATAGTTTTTTAGTTCAACACGTTTCTCTGCAATGATGACATTTCTTTGTAACAGTGGGTTTTGCACTTCCGGGGCTATCCTGAAGCGCTACACAACATCCATGTGAATATTGGTGGTCGCCCACCTTTTCCAACTGGCTTATTTTGGAAGTTTTCATGTCAATACATCTTTGTGTACTTCCAGGGTCGTTTTGGGGCCCTAAACAATGTTTTTTTTTTCCTTTCCACAGTCAAATTGTAGACAGAGTCAGAGTTTGATGGCATAATTTGTATTTCTCAAAAAAACCTTTCCAATGGGCTATCACACGCCTAAAATAGAGGTCGTATGAAAAATTTACGACCCTGAGAAGTTGAGGTACCAACTTACCCATCATGGCACACATAACTTTTGGAGTTTCATCTCCTAGGGTTAGGTTTTTGGATGTCTAGGGTTTTGACATTCATGAGTAATGTTAAAAATGCCTCTGGAGCCTCATTTTAATCATTCACCTCAAACAAATGCGCATAGCAGCCACATCTCTTCTCAGAGATAACTACCACCATTCGAGCAAGTTATTTTCAGTTCTACAGTTTTACAGTTTAAGCCTATTTTATTTATTCAATATAAGTTATTGTTCACTGGATATCTATTGTTGTTCTCCGTAATTTTATGAGCAGAATGAAATGAATATATATTATTAACAGGTGCTTAACACAAAATAACATAGATACAATAAAACTGGTTTTCTATTCAATAACGAAATAAGTTGAAACTGTAAAATGCAGCGGAAACAAGCTTGCTGGAATGGTGGCGGCTTATCTCTGAGAAGAGATGTGACGACTGCACACATTTGCAAGAAGATGATCTTTACAATGAGGCTCTAAGGGCCTTTTTAACATAAGGAAAATCCAAAAGCCTAACCCCGGAAGATGAAAAGCCAAATGGTTTGCGGGCCTTGATGGGGGTAGTTGATACGTCAACTTCCCAGGGGCGTAACTTTTGCATACGATCTCTGTTTGGGGAACTTGATACACCATTAGAAATATATATCCGAGGACTACAAATTTTACGTGAGCAACATTCAACTTCAAGAAATTTTGCTCCCCGTTTTCCCAAAAAACGTCGTTTAGGGCCTCAAAACGGTTCCGGACCCGAAAAATTGCTAAAAATAGTAAATTACCAAAATTTCCAGAAAATTGTTTTGAGCGAGTTGGAAAAGGTGGGTGGCCACCGATATCCACCTGGATCAATACTCCCTCCTTAGGAAGCAATGGTCTCCATTGCATTGAGTTCCCAGGGGAGAGGGGAAAGCGATTGCTGAATCTGAATCTTGGTGAGTTGCTTGCCTTGTTGGAGACGTCGCGCTGCTTGGTTTGTTGAAGGTTGTCACAAAATTGTGGCTGGAAAGGTTGGACCTTTTTAACCAGTCTGACTACATGAGATGAATGTGTGCAGAAGGAATCTTTGCATTTTTCTGCAATCTTGTCGACCTGCTTCTGTTGGATAGAAGGTGCTTGGGTCGAGGCTGTAATGGTTGCAGTATCCTTCTGTTCACCTTTTGAACAGATTGTGAAAACGATAAATTTTGTAGTATGATATACTACCTTGCAACACTTTTTAGGTTGGACAATAGTCAGAATTACCTCTGGTATTCTGTAGAGATGAACCCCCAGAGTAACAATGACACTACGGGGTCAAGAGTCATAAATAACATGGCGCTTCCACATATACGGCTGGCCCAAGAGAAAATCAAAGACATCCAGTGGGGAAACATCACATAATACCTCATCCATGAAGGGATGTATGTCGTATGACAATCGACACTGCTGGTTGACACAAAGATCTTGTCCTTGGCGAAGCAACCCAATGATGTATGGCTGCGGGTGTGGTGTTGTTGACAAATCAACTGTTTGACAACTTCTGCTGAGATGAGGTTCTTCTGGCTTCCGCTATCAACAATAAAATGTAGCGGGGTCCCCTTCACCCACATCTGTGAATGAAAAAGGCGCCCCCCCTCTTCAGGATCTGTTGGTTCTTCTGGTTGAATTGTTGCGGTCGCGACAATAGTAGTGGGGTTTGTGTCGATGATCTGTCTTTTACCAGTATTTTCAGAATCAGATTCTGAATCAGGGTTCGTCTCCTTGTATTTGATATCGGTCACCAATGATTGTTTTGAGCAACATTCATCGGTGTTGTGCCAGGGGATTTTGTGGAAAGCACACCATTTTCCAGTGTCCTTCTCCGTCTTTCCGTGACCCTTCTTTTCCTGTGGCTTGGACTGGTTTTCAGAAGACTTTTTGTTAGGGTCGTCTTTCTCATACTTTGGTTGTTGCGGATTTGCAGACCCGAACTCCCATTTGTTTTGGTGCTTAAATTTCTGCTCAATTTTAACAGCATATCGATAAGTAGAACTGAGTGATGAGATGTCTAGAAAATTCATTTCAGTTTGGATGTATCTGTGTAGAGCCCCACGGTATTTCAGAACCAAATGTCGTTTAGAGTCTTTGATACCCAACTTGGTGCACAAGGTATGGAAGGTATTGGTGAACTTTGGAACTGCTTGGCCCCTCTCTTTCCGCAGTGTGGTCCATCTCATGTACTGGTCCTCATAGTTTCCAACAGGGTAATACTGTTCTTTTACCGCATCCACAAAAAAATCCCAAGTGGGCTCGACCCCATATATTCTAGGCTCCTCTGTGGAACTTTTCTCCCAGTAATTTTCCCACCAATGTTTGACATGGGGGAGAGATTTAAGGAGTGCGAAGGTGATCTTTTCTTTGTCGGAAAAATTGTGAATAGAGAAATAACCTTCTAGCAGATTTAACCATTTGTCTAGGGCTTCTGCATATATCTGTCCTTCAAATACAGGAATATCAAAATTAACTTGTAACTTGAAAGGCGAGGTGCTTCCAAAGTGGTTGTTTGATGAATATGTGCCTGTTGCTATCGATAGGCGTTGAAGGATGTGGGAAAAATTCTCCATCATTTCGTCCCTCTGTCTCGTGAGAGCTTGCTCAAGCAACAGATTGATAGGATCGTCTGCTCCGTCATTTTTCTTTTCTTCCGCCATTGAGGGTTTCTTGGGTGTGTGAGAGCGATTGTCTTCAAGAGAGACAAGCTCGAGACCCGACTTTCTATACTCGGACCTCACCGGGGACATGCATTGAAAAACGATCAAGAGCAGCTTGCTATGATACCACTGATCCAGATTATTTTCGGCATGAAATGAGAGTGGAGATATAATAAATAAATGCACAGAGATATCACAGATATACAATAATATAACAAAAATGTATCGGATATGCAACCATAAACATAGATATACAGTAATACACGATTTCTATTAATGAAATAAATGTACAGAGACTATAAAAATACAGAGTGAAAGACTCGCTAGAATGGTGGCAGCATATCTCTAAGAAGAGATGTGATAGCTACTTGCATTCACAAGAAGATGATCTTTGCAATGAGGTTCTAAGGGCCTTTTTAACATAAGGAAAATCCAAAAGCCTAACCTCAGAAGATGAAAAGCCAAAAGGTTTGCGGGCCCTGATGGGGGTAGTTGATACGTCAACTTCCCAGGGGCGTAACTTTTGCATACGATCTTCATTTGGGGTGCTTGATAAACCGTTATAAATATCTATCCGAGGACTACAAATTTTGTGTGAGTAACATGGAATTCATTCCATGTTGCTCCCCATTTTCCCAAAAAAACATCGTTTAGGGCCTCAAAATGGCTCCGGAAGTTCCAGACCCGAAAAACTGCTAAAAATAGTAAATTACCAAAATTGCCAGAAAACTGTTTTGAGCCAGTTGGAAAAGGTGGGTGGCCACCGATATCCACCTGGATCACCGTATCTCTATGTTATTGTATTCAGTCTGTTATTCATTTATTTTCGCTCATAAATATGGATCAATGGTATCAGAGAAGTTTTCTCTTCATTTATTTTTCTTCGTGCATGTCCTCGACAAGATCTAGGTACAAGAAGTTGGGACTCGAACTGGTGGAGCCTTTGCAAGATTGATTGCGCTGAGCCTGAAAACAACTCATGGGGGACGAGAAGAAAGCTAATAGGATATCCTTTTAAACAATTTCTTGAGCAAGCCCTTGCGTGACAAAGGAAAATTTTTATGGAAAACTTTGCACAGATCCTTCGGTGGCTACCCACAAGAGACACATCTTGATCAAGAAGCCATGCAACCCCTTCAAGGTACAAGTAAATTTTGATATTCCATTATTTGAAGGACTAATAGATGTGAATGATGTAGATAAATGGATAAATTTGCTCGAAGGGTATTTTTCGGTCCATAATTTTTCCGTAGGGAAAATATTACTTTTTCACTCCTCAGGGTCGTCCCCCATATTAAGGACTCATGGGATACTTACTCTGAGCAAAGGGCCATAGAGTAATCTGCAATATTTGCAGTCTCCCCCACATGGGATTCCTTCAAGGATGCCATTAAAGACTAATATTACCCTGTTGGAAGCTACAAAGACCAGTACACAAGATGTATCACGCTATGTCAGAAAAGGGACTAGACAATACTAGGTTTCACCAATATTTTCCATACCCTATGCACCAAATTGGGACTAGACAAAGGAACGAAATTATGGAAAACTTTGCATAGATCCTTCGGTGGCTGCCCATGGGAGACACATCTTGATCAAGCAACCATGCAACCCCCTTCAAGGTACAAGTAAATTTTGATATTCCATTATTTGAAGGACTGATAGATGCAGATGATGTAGATAAATGGATGAATCTGCTTGAAGGGTATTTTTCGGTCCACAATTTTTCCATAGGGAAAATATTACTTTTTCACTCCTCAAGGCCATCCCCCATGTTAAGGACTCATGAGATACTTACTCTGAGCAAAGGGCCATAGAGGAATCTGCAATATTTGTAGTCTCCCCCACATGGGATTCCTTCAAGGATGCCATTAAAGAATAATACTACCCTGTTGGAAGCTACGAAGACCAGTACAAAAGATGTATCACGCTATGCCAGAAAAGGGACTAGACAGTACCAGATTTCACCAATATTTTCCATACCCTATGCACCAAATTGGGTATCAAAGACTCTGAATGACATCTGGTGCTCATATACCATGAATTTCTGCATAGATACATTCAAACAAAAATGGAGTTTCTGGACATCACATCATTAGGTGTAGCTTATAGATATGTTGTCAAGATCAAACATAAATTTAAGAAGAAGAGGCGAGAGTTTGGATCTGCAAACTCCTCACAGCTGAAGCAAAGAAAAGGCGGTTGCAACCCACACAATAAGGTACATAGCAAAGATGACCACTCTTAGGAGAACCAGTCCAAGTTGCAACCCAAGAAGGGTGATGAGAATTCAAAGAAGGACACGGGAAAGTGGTGTGAATACCATAAAATCCCTTGGCACAACACCAAAGAATGTCTCTCCTAGCATTCATTGGTGGCCGTGTTGAAAGCTTCCGAGTCAGAGGTAGATTCTGACTCCAAATAAAATCCAAAAGGAGGGAAGAAGATTATCGATGGAGAAACTAGTGCCACTGTCGCTACCACCAAATTCTAGCAAAGAGAACCATAAGAACCAAAGGACCGAGAACGCCTCTTTCACTCACAGATGTGGGTAAAGGGGGCTCCGCTTCATTTCATTGTCGATAATGATAGTCAGAAGAACTTGATCTTAGTAGAGGTATTCAAGAGCTTGGACCTACCGATGATGCCACACTCACAACCCTACACCATTGCCTGGCTTCGCCAAGGAAGAGATTTCCGTGTCATCCAAAAGTACCTCTTTCCCTATGACATCGAGCCCTTCAAAGACGAGGTATTGTGTGATATTTCTCCCCTTGAAGTTTGTGATATTATTTTTGGCCAGTCATATTTGTGGAAGACACATGCTGTGTATGAGTCTAGACCCCGTAGTGTTATTATTACTTTGGTTAGACAATTGTACAGGATACCAGAGGTAGCACCACCTACCGCTATTTCTTTAATATCTTCTAAGCAATTAAGTAAGGTCATTTCACAGACTGGGAAGTTCATCTTCTTTGTGATCCGTGCTCACAGTAAGTAGAAGGTCACCGCCACATCCGTGACCTATACACTGAGACTCTCTTTGTAGAAAAATCAAGTGGACGGGATCATGCAAGAGTATAGAGACATGTTCTCCTCACCCACCAGGGTATCGATGCACTGCCAAGTCAAGAATCCAATTTATCTAACCCCCGATGCACCTCTTCCTAATGGACCAGTCTATCATCGCTCAATGATGGAAAATGATGAAATCAAGCATCATATCCAAGAGATTCTTCAAAAGGGGCACATCAGACCCAACTCCTCCCCTTGCAGAAGCCCGATTGTATTGTTGTAGAAGAAAGACAGGACCTGGCGGATTTGCATTGATTATAGAGAATTAAACAAAATCACAGTAAGGAATCGATACCCAATTCCTTGAATAGATGACCTTCTTGACCAACTCAAGGGGGAAAAGTTCTTTAGCAAGATTGACCTAAAGTCTGGCTACCACCAAGTTCCCATCGAACCAATTGATGTGTGGAAGACAATTTTCAAATCTAAAGAAGGTCTCTTCGAATGGCTGGTCATGCCCTTTGGCTTAAAAAATGCACCGACAACTTTCATGAGGTTGATGGATGATGTATTGAGACCCTTCACCAACTCTTTTTTGGTGGCATATCTGGATGACTTCCTCATCTTCAACAAAACTTGGGAGGAGCACATGCATCATATTCAACAGGTTTTGAACACTCTGTGGCAGCACAAGCTATATGCCAACTTGGAAAAATTCTCCTTTGGCATGAACAGGGTCAAATACTTGAGATACATTGTTGATGAGCATGGGGTACATGTGGATCAATCTAAGATCCAAGTCATCTGTGACTATCCAGCCCCAACCAAGCTAACCGAGCTTCAACGCTTCTTGGGACTTGTCAACTTCTACTGATGGTTCATGTTGACATTCTCCCATATTGCATGGGCCCTTAGCCAAGTGACCTAGGGTAGTGGAAAGGAAAATTTCACATGGGTGAAGGCACAACAACATGAATCTGATGATCTAAAGCATCGCTTATGCTCAACTCCATTACTCTCCTTACCCGATCTGCAACAACCATTTAAGATTGAGACTGATGCATTCGACTATGCTGTAGGAACAATCCTCACTCAACACGGTCATCCAATAACATACCATAGTGAGACACTCTCAGATGCCATCCGAAAATACCCCACCTATGACAAGGAAATGTATTCCATTGTGCAAGCCTACCGTCAATGGAAAAATTACATTCTGAGAAAGGAGAAAATCATCCACAATGATCATAAGCCTCTACATTTCATACAGACAAAGGGGAAGTTGCAGAACGACCATCATCAAAATTGGTCCACATACCTGCAACAATTCCATCTCAACATAAAGTATAAGACATGGAGAAAAAATCGTATCGCTGACTACCTCAGTAGACCTCCCGTTGTTGCACTCACCATCGTGCTCCATTCATGTGGGCATGAGGCATCTGATTGGACCCAACTTTATCAGTGATATCCTCAGTGTTCCACCACCTATCAACTCTCGTGTATAGGCGCAAATGTCACCAATTTTCACATTCAGGATGGACTATTATGCCATCTGGGCCACCTATGTGTTGCTACAAGCGAGCGTGCAAAGATGATTTTGGAGGCTCACTACAGTCAGATGGCATGACATTTTGGCATGGAGAAAAGTGTGGCCGTTATACAAAAACATTTTTATTGGCCAAAAGTTCAATAGGATGTCAACAAGTATATCAGATCTTGCACTGCCTGTGCCATTTCCAAGCCAACCATCACGAAGAAAGGATTATACACCCCTATTCCTACTCCTGAGAGGCCTTTGGAATCCATCTCTATGGATTACACGTTTGGCCTGCCATCCACCAAGAAAGGAAATGATTGCATATTTGTGGTGGATGATCATTTTTTGAAGATGGCCATTTTCACAGGTTGCAAGAAGAGAATCACAATGACATATACTGCCAAGCTCTTCTTTGAACAAGTGTGGGTCCATTTTGGGATACCACAGACCATCATCTCTGATTGAGACAATAGGTTCCTCAACACATTTTGGTTGAGTCTCTGGTCACTGTTGGAAACCAAGATCACTAACTCCACTGCCTTCCACCCTCAAACTGATGGCCAAAAAGAGGTCATCAATCAAATGATTCTGCACATATTGTGCATGTATAACTCTAAGCATCCACATACATGGGATGAGAGTCTTTACTATGTTCAACACAACTACAATAGGGCTCTCCATAGATCCACCAACCATATCCCATTTCAGATGGGGTTGGGATTCCAACCCTTGGGTCCCATTGATGTTACACCACCTATTGAAACCACACATACATAATCTTCCCATGTTCATTCTGAGGCTGACAAAGCCACCAGATTCATTGAGCGGATTCAATACATCTGCCAACAGGTCCATGAGATTTTGTAGAAAGCCAATGCTAAGTACAAGAAACGCCATGATCAACACCAGGTACTGCAAAAGTTTAAGGTGGGAGACAAGGTTTGGTTACATTTGCAGAAAGAGCGCCTTACAGGGCCCCATCAGAAGCTCCGTCCACTTCTCTATGGGCCTTACACTATCACCAAGGATGTGGGTGACAATGCTTTTGAGCTCAACACTCCCCTCTTCCTTGTCTTGCACCCAATGTTCAATGTGGACCTCCTCCGACCATATTTTCTACCATTATTGGACACCTTGGAGATCGCAGAACAATTGACACCAACAGAGCTCAACCTTGATTGCATGGAACAATAATCCACTGATCAGATAGTGTACACACAGGTTAAGGTCACTCACTAGCAGAGGATCTAGCTTTATCGGGTTGTTAAGGCAGGGCAACTCTTGCACCAAGGAAAGTGGTTCACATGAGGCCAAATTCAACTGAAATTTCCTCACCTGATGGGGGAAATCAACACAATCGATACTGTTAAGCCCTAATATTGGATCATTAACCCTTAATTGGGGCATATTAGATTAGTAATGTTATTTTATTTATGTCGGCTTTAGGCCATTAGTTGTAATTATACCTCCTAGTCTCCTATATATACCAAGGAGACATTTTCATTT
>ML803118.1:202578-240246 GCA_009831015.1 Picea engelmannii
GAAATAACCTCGTCCGACCGCGTAGCAGGTCACACTATTTGTTATCAGTGGTCTCCAATTTCGTTGAACCCAGTTGTCTGTGGATCTGGAAGAGGGCCAGAGACCCATGAACTGGCCAATGAGCCCACGTTCAGAGAGAGATAAGGCGACTTTCATTGGTTGATCAGGAGGGAGATCGATTTCTGGGATGTTCTTCAGTTTCTTGACGAATCTAGGAGCTTCTAAGGTGGTCGACCATTTGCTGCACGCCTCTACCAGACGTCTGAAGGAGGAGGCTGGGGATGGAGGGGGCGGGGGCTCCCCTCCCTGACCTGCCATGGCGGCTCTCAAACCCTAACGCACCAGGTCGCACGATTTGAAAGCGATTCCCGTGCGGTATCCCTTGGTTGAAATCCAAGGACCGTTCGAATTTCGTTAACACATTTGCAGGAATTGAAAAAGTTTCAGAATCTTTCTTACCCAAAGCTTCTTGTTGTTTTTCAAGAGTCTGGATTCGCTCTCTATGGAATTGTCTTTATGGGTCTTCAAAGGGCTAAGAGATATTGTTTGGGTGGCTTACTTGTTGATTTTAGTGGCTAGAACTTGCTACTGTAGCAAAATTTTTCTACAGCCATAAGGCTGTTATAAAACTCTGCTAATAACACTTAATATCAACCCTCTCTTTCTATCAAAGTCTTGGTTCAAATATTGGAAGGTTTTCTACTAATTGCTAGCTCAATTTTCCAACATCATACACTCGATTTTTATGGTTTAATTCACAACTATCATAGTCTCTTTACTGCTGATATATATTCCATACTGCTGCAATTTTGGGACAACAAGGTTTCTTGTTGATTCCCCATTGGTTTTGAGGCTTGTATCATCATATATTGTCTTGTTTGGGAAGGTATAACATTGTTTTGCAGGTACACTACCTTGGAAAACATTCACCATCTCCCGAGACTCTTTTCTCGAGCCTCATTCTCATCCTTGACCTTGACCTATAGGGGAACCCTTCGATCTCTTTCCTTCCCCCATCACAACCCCCCTAGGGTCACCCAAGAAGCCTCCCTTGTGTTGGACTTGCCCTTCACTAAAACGAGGGGGACATCTATTAAGGTGATAGTGATAGGCGTTCCAGTTGTGTCACACACTTGGTGTTTGGGTTGGGATTTTCCCAAACTACAAACTGTGCAATAACATGTATGAACTCTTTCATGTGAGGGGTTCATGATCATGGGAATTTTCTAAAGGGTAAATCATATACAAGAGTATATGATTAGGGGTAGAGGAATATATTAGATTCTTTTGTTGAGAGTTATGTTACATGATAGTGTGTTTCTGTGTTGTGATATAGTTTGTATATGATGTTTTCTTATAGTTCTATTCATTGTAGATTAATGAGATTTGTCCATCAATTTGATATAATGCACCATTTGGTGAGTGAAGCTAGTGAAACATAATGTTGATGTTATGATGCATGAATGAATTCTTGTTGCAAAGGAGTATTGATTGTGAAGATCTTGACTTGGGTGAGATTAAGAGATCATGAGCAAGATTACAAGTGTGTGGCTTATATACAAGTGCGAGGCTTGTGTGCATCACTATACGTGGAATTTTCCAATATGTGGATGGATAAATCGACTATGCAAATCAATTGTGTGATTGTTGGTGCTCAAGGTGAGCATAAACTTGCTTAATTGTTTCCCATGCTTGTGGTGCATGATGGTGTGAAGGCATTGGTAGTTATGGTAGAACTAGTGTGATAACAAAGTGTGTATAGTATGGTATGGGATTATGTGATTGGTTTATTGCTTTTATCATAAGTCTTAGTTACATGATTTCATGAAGATATCCATTAGTTGGGGTAGAATATCTACTATTTAAAATTACTAGTAGTTGTTGCCATGAATATATGATGGCTATCGATTTTATCCTTCTTGAGATGCCTACAAATTCATGGTAGTGGGATAACTATGCATTGAATGCTAAAATAATTGATCTTCTATTGGTTATTGGCCTAGATAACATCAATTTACAATTTGTACATGTATTTTTTGTTCAATTAAGAAGAGATAAAATAGTCAAGGAACCTATGTGGTGTCATTAAGAATGGGTTTCTCTAATGGGTCAATTCTATTGCTAACTTACTCACACTAGTGTTTATATTGTTGTGTTGCATGGACTGATAAAGTGTAAGTTTAATGGAGCATGGTAGGGTGGATTGGATTGTTATTGACTATGCATCGATTTGCAAGAGTGGTTGGGCTAGTCAATGCTCCTTGTATGTAACAACAAGCATATACCTATTGGTCCATTGAACATGTTGGAGTGTTTGGAACATCAATATGCTCAAGACAAGCATATACCTACAAGTTAAAATATTGTGAAAAAAGGCTACTATAGTATTTTAAACACAACCTTCTTCTCTTGTTGAAAGTTAATGAATTATGTGTTGTTGCAACAATAGTATTATATATGAAAATGCATGGTAAGGGGCTATTCTAAGCAAGAGGGATCACCATTCTCTTATTCAAATGTTGCATTTTTCATCTTTCAATCATTGTGAGTCATATGCATATGCATTAGAAACTAAAATGTGTGTCCCTATCACTCCAAATATCTGTATAGTAGTATTTTATTTTGCATTAAATATGCATTTTTCTGGAGATGGAAAAGACTTTGATGCCAAAATGGTAAGCCTAAAGAGTGATTCTAGGAGCCAAACTTTGATCAAGACTTCACTTACTTATACCTGTTGGGTATGTGTTATATTCTTTGCATGAATAGAACTAGTGTCTACGTTGCGTCGGGTGTGCAGGGGGGCAAAGCGGCCCCTTTCCCAGGGGTTTGTAGGGGGGTGAGAGCCCCCTGCATGAGGGTTTGGGAGCAATGCCCCCAATTTTTTTTTATTGGTTTTCATGTCTGTTTTTTGGCGGTTTTTCGACACATGGTTTTTGGTCAATGGTTTTCTATTTCCGGTTAGGAATTATGGTTGTTGACTAATCCAGGCCATTGGATTAGGTTTTTGGATGCCGCTCGCTCCTATATGTATATTGTATTGTAAACAATGTATGATGTGAATGAATATAGAATATGCTGGTTTTCCTGGTTTGGGTTTCTAGGGGAAAAATATTTGTGTAATGTGTGTATTTGTCATTGTATCTTTTCTGTTCTTTTATTGAAAATCTATTTGCAGTAAAATATTGTACAAGGTTAAAATCTACATTTGGTATCAGAGAAATTATTGGCTTCAGGGGGACGTCTTTGTGGTTAGGGGTTTGGCTCAGGACTTGTGATAAGCCTTGTTATAGTGGGAGATCTGTGGTATTGATTCTTCAAGTGAAAAGAAATTTTGAGTAGTTCGAAAATAAGGATCGAGAAATTTAAAGGGAAAAGTTTTGAGTTGTGGAAGCTCAATATGGAAGAAATTTTGGTAGACAAATATTAGTGGATCATGGTGGATCAAGGTACTACACCTACAGGAACGTCAACAAATGACATAAAAAATTGAATCATAAGGCGAAGAGCACAATCCGATTGTGTCGTTCAGATTCAATATTACTGAATGTGTCAGGGGAAGCTACAACCAAGGAGTTATGGAACAAGTTGGGGAAATTGTATCAGTATAAGTCCCTGGTAAATAAAATTTTGTTCTAAGACTTTTGCAACCATTGTTTTGATTAGAGAGTTATTTCGGATTCATCGCATAGGTTTTTTGATTTTTGTTTTTCACAAACGCTTTCCTGATGATGGACCACACTAGTTTGGTCCGAAACGTCGAAAATAAAAAAACCTATGCGATGAATCCGAAAGAACTCTCTAATCAAAATAAAATTTTCCTGTGGAAGAAGTTGTATAACCTAAGGATGAGAGATGGAGACTCTGTGATAGAGCATCTGAACACCTTCAATACTATGGTAAGTCAATTTTTATCCGTTGAGATTAAAATTTCAGATGAAGATAAGTGTATCACTTTACTATGCTCTTTACTAGACTCATGGGATAATCTAGTTGTGGCCATAGGTACTAATACAACTACCTTGAGTTTCAATGATGTGGTCTCATCGTTGTTGTTGGAGGAGATGAGACAGAAGAACATGGAAGGACAAAGCACAAATGCATTATTTGCAAGAGGATGCTCCCAGGATAGAAATAGATCTAAGTCCTCAAGCGAGATATCTAAGTCTAAGGGTATATATAGATCTCCCATAAATTTTGTGAAGGTATGTTGGAGATGTGGAAAAGAAGGGAACTTCAAGAAGCAATGTAGATTCAAAAGCATTGAGAAAGTGAAGGGATATGAAGGTGCTCCCTCTACATAAGAAAACACCTCCAATGAAGAAGGAGGAGATGTGTACTTGTGTTCTTCAAGCACACATGCATATCATGAGGCATGATTGGTTGAATCAAGTGCATCCTTTCATATGACTCCCCACAGGGATTGGTTTTGTGAATATGAAAGGTATTATGGGGGTAATGTTTTCCTAGGTGATGACTCGATAACTAGAATCATAGGACGGGGAAAAGTCAAGTTGAGGCTCATAGATGGAAGGATTAGAACATTGCTCGGTGTTCTGTGCATCCTAGGATTGGCCAGAAATTTAATTTTTGTAAGAAAAATGTTCGATGCAGGGGTAAAAATAGTATTTGAAAAAGAAACCTGGAGGATGGTTCGAGGATCAACGGTGTTGCTGAAGGGAGTTCAGATTGGAAATTTATATAAGTAGCAAGGAATCACTATTAGTGATGGGTGCAATGGTTCCATTTTTCCTAATATTGGATCAGAAGAAGAAAAAACTCTTGCAGTCTCTGGAGAAAAGGTTATGCTGTGGCATCAAAGACCGGGGCATATCAGAGAGAAGGGTCTTTGACTACTACATGGTAAAGGTATGGATGAAGGTATGTATAATTTCTCTCTGGATTTCAATTTCTATGAACATTGTGTATATGGGAAGCATAATTGGGTAAGATTCCCCTCTGGTGCAACAAGGGTAGAAGGAATTTTACAACTAGGGCATAGTGATGTATTTGGACCTGTGATAGTTCCATCATTGGAAAAATATGTGTAGTATGTCTCATTTATATATGAATTCTTGAGGAATACTTGGATATATTTACTTAGGAAGAAATATAAGGTCTTTGACAGGTTTAAACAATTTAAGGCTCTTGTTGAGAATCAAATAGAGAAAAGAATTAAGGTGATGAGGACGGATAATGGTGGAGAGTTCTGCAGGAATGAATTTGAATAATTCTGCAAGAAATGCGGTATAGAAAGGCAGAAGACTACTCCTTATACACCTCACTAGAATGGAGTTGCAGAAAGGATGAACAAGACGCTGATGGAAAAATCAAGGTGCATGCTCAGTGGTGTTAGGTTAGGGAAAGAATTCTAGGAAGAGGCAGTGGGTACTAGATGTTACCTAGTCAACAGATCACCCTCACCAGTACTGAATGAAAAGACTCCACAAGAGGTATGGACTGGTAAGAAACCTTCTCTTACACATCTCAAGGTATTTGGATGTGAGGCATAGGTTCATGTTCCAAAGGAAAACAAGAGTAAGCTAGATAAGAAGGCTAAAAGGTGTATCTTTATTGGGTATAAATATGGTATCAAAGGTTATAAGATTTGGAACCCATAAACTAGGAAGGTTGTGTATAGCCGAGATGTGGTATTTAGAGAAATGAAGGATGTTGTCAAACAAGAATTCCTACCAAGTAAGGAAGAACCAAAGAAAATAAAGTTTGATGCAAAGGATGATGAATCAAACTCTACAGAAGAACATGAATCAAGAGAAGAAGATCCTCATACTCTAGTATTGAGGAGATCAGTGCAGGACAAAAGGCTACTAGAAAGGTATACTCTACTTGATTTTCATTCAAATTTTTCTTTGTCTATTACTAATGATGATCCTAGATCTGTTAGGGAGGCAGTGGATTTAGAGGATGGAAAACTCTAGAAAAAGTCAGTGGTTGAAGAAATGGCAGCCTTGGATAAGAATGAGGCTTGGGATCTAGTGGA
Organism: Picea engelmannii; assembly: GCA_009831015.1. NCBI lineage: Eukaryota > Viridiplantae > Streptophyta > Pinopsida > Pinales > Pinaceae > Picea > Picea engelmannii. The sequence goes on from ML803118.1 coordinate 208,580, forward strand.
GTTTCCAACTGGAAGAAAGCCCATTGGAAACAAATGGGCATTTAAAAGGAAGCTGAATGCAAAAGGAAAAGTGGAGAAGTACTAATCTCGGTTAGTAGCAAAGGGTTATTCCCAGGTTGAGGGAATTGATTTAGGTGAGATTTTTTCTCTTGTTGCCAAGTTGAGTTCTATTAGATTTTTGTTATTTGTTGCTACTACGTTTGATTTTGAAGTAGAATAGATGGATGTGAAGACAACATTCCTACATGGGGATCCAGAAGAATAAATCTACATGAAGTAGCCAAAAGGCTTTGCTGTGAAGGGAAAGAAGGAGCTGATATGCAAGCAAAAAATGTCCCTGTATGGTTTAAAACAATCACTAAGGATGTGGTATCAAAAATTTGATACTTATATGTTGGGACTTGGCTTCACAAGAAACAAAGAGGATCACTGTGTATATTTTAAATTAATTGGTGATCATTTGATTTATTTGGTCTTGTATGTGGATGGCATGTTGCTGATAGGAAACAACATGGAGATTATCCAGGATGTCAAAACTCAGTTGTCCTCTAAATTTGACATGAAGGATCTTGGTGCTGCAAATTTTCAGTTTGGGCATGGAAATTAAAAGAGATAGGAAAAATATGAAACTTTGGTTAAATAAGAGAAAATATGCCGAGACAATATTGTAGAGGTTCAATATGCAAGAATGTAAACTGGTATGGGTCCCTATTCATGTAGGTGTAAAGTTATCCACAGATCAATATCCCAAGACACAGGAAGAGGAGGAGGACATGTATCATGTTCCCTATGTGAGTGTGGTTGGTAGTTTGATTTATGAAATGGTATGTACTAAAAAAAACATTGCACATGCAGTGGGAGTTTTGAGCAGGTGTATGTCAAAACCAGGGAAGGAGCATTGGACAAAAGTAAAGAGATTTTTCAGGTATTTGTGTGGCACTACTAGTTATTGATTGTGCTACCAAGGAAGACTAGGTTTGGACATAGTGTTGGACATACATGGCTTTGTGGATGCAGACTGGGATGGAGATATAGATCGTAGAATATCTACAAGTGAGTATCTGTTTAACCTATTTGGACCACTATTCAGGAGCATGTTCTATCACTTCATAAATTTTCAATCTTTAATCTTGAAAGGGAAAATATTTACACAAATTCAAGCGGGATATGTTCACATCAATTCAAATTATACCCCCATCTAATCATATGCAACAAATGGTAGGATTCCAACCCTAAGGGTTAGATTGATTGGTAGATGCTTGAGTGTGAAAGTTAACAAAATAATTTGGATCAAATCTCATGGAGTCCCTTGAGGTCACCAACCTATATTTTGGATGATGATTATTACTATCCTCCATCTAGAAAACCAAGGAAGAGGGGGGAATCAATGGGGGGTTGAAAAGCTACCAATATCTTCACTTGGGATGCCTACTACCCGATCTAGGATGGGGCTATATTTATCTGAAAAAATAAATGCTAGTATGATGGGTGGACATGAGGTAAATGTAGAGGCTCTACTCAACATACGTCCTGTCAATGGTAGGGAAACACATGGCCAGTCACATCAATATCATAATTAAATCCCTAAAGTACTAATTAAAATCAAGTAAATGGGAGGATGGTGAATTATATGGTGCATGTATGAGTTTCATTCAAAGTGATTATATACTTTAGTTTTGATTTTGGTGTTTAATGAACCTAACTCTAACAATGGAAAAGCCATGGCTTTTAAGAGTCAAGTAGTTGTTATTGGGGATATTGTAAATTCTCACACATTTTGAAGATCGACGATACCATTGGTCCTACATTTATGATGGTTATCATGCTATACCTAAGGAACAAAAGTGACAAGACATTTTTTTTTTTTTTGGAGGTCAAAGCTTATACATGTTACCTACCTCCATGAATTTTTTAGTTTTATATAAGTCATCACTTGGATTGTCAACAAATTTGAGGAGAGGAGAAAACTAATGGATTCAAAATAATGAGGTAAGTCTCATACCTAATTGACCACATATGCATTCATGTAAATGTTGTGGTTTCTTTTGAGAACTAAAAGCTTTTTAATACCTAAAGCTAAAAAGTATTTGAGTGATAACAAGGGAGCATAAAATTGATAAGCTCAAGGAGAGTGAATCCATTTGAGAGACCCAATAGTTGAATATATATACGATTTAGATATCCTACATCAACCCTAAAAAATATTGCATGGATGTACACTCACATCATAGGGTAGGTGTCTACTTATAAATTCCCATGCAATAATGCACAAGTTATAGTCTAAGATATGTATGATTTAGATATTCCACATCGCCCGTAAAAAGTATTGCATTGATGTACACTCACGTCATAGGGTAGGATGTACACTACACAAGTTATCTCTAAAATAATTTATAGCAAGATAGCCTTGAAATGGGCATAGATAATTTCAACCATAATTGTTCAACATATAATTAATTTTGAGACAAGGAAGAAGATATATGTCCTTGTATACATCATTTATGCATTGCCTTTCCGGAATAAGTTCACACGATTACCTTACAACAAACATGGTTACTAGAGTAAAACATATTCGTTAGTGGCACCCTTTTTCATGGAAGCATAGAACCAAGACGATTTTTACAATTTGTAAGAAGGTTTTGTATTGGGAGAAAGGAAAATGTTGATTGGTAAAATGCCCAATAGACTTATTGATGAGGAAAAAAAGTTTCTCAAGAACCAGGGAGAATTTTTCATAGAGAGACACCATAATTACATTATAATTTATGGGTTTATGCCCCCATACCATCTCTCAAAAATGGTATTAGATAAGTATTTGTTAATATATATTAGTCCATAATATTTATATTGGCATGAATGCATTAATGATAAAATATATAATCATTTTTCCCAATCTTGTTACTTTGGCGGGGATAACTGTATTTGGGAATATTCAAAATCTTGGATTTCTATAATAGGCTGGGATGGTTTTGATTTTAGGTCAACACATGTGTTATAAAGATATGATCCAATGTTTTTTTTACATACATATGAAGGGTGTCAAACATTCAAGTTGTGGAAGTTCATTCCTTTAAAAAAAGAGAAAATATAAGAAATATTTAGGATTATTCATAGGTGTTAAGAATAAATAAAGTACATGTATTTACATTTCATCTAATGATGAAGAGGAATATAAAATATGGGATCATTACCACAAGGTTCGGGGTCAATTGGGTCAACAATGACTGGGACCGAAGGCTCTTCTTTTAGCTTTCGATCTTTATAAAGTGCGCCTAAGCAAGGTGGTAGTTAGGATGCTTCCAGGGGAGCTGGTCCCGCCTTTTCTGCCTGGACTTAGATGAGGGAAAAAATGATCATGCTCAAATGGGCGAAGCACATGACAAAAATGAGATTTTTATTATCACCTCTGCCTCATGTATACCCACCGAGGACCCATTTGTAAATTCTATAGATCATTGTTAAAATAATATGAAGTTGGATTTGAATTCTTCTGTAAATATGTAGAACACTCTATATATTGAGTTTGTGTCAATGAATTAATGTGGATGAGCTCCATCTACAACCCATAAAATAGAAAATGGTGGGAAAACTGGAGGTACTTCTAATGATTTTTGAAACTTAGGCTATGTAGTCATCTCACCCCTTTCATCAATTCAAAAATTGTATGGAAAATGAGGTAATGATAGGGAAGGTGAGGATATCCATGCTCCTAAAATGCCCCAAGAGAATGGAATTTCCCCAGAAGCAAAGGATATCCTTGCAAGAGGGGAAACAAAAAATTATGAACATGAACAAAATCAAGTTAACTAAAACCCTCATTTTCCACTGCTATTTTTAACTTTCCAATTGCTCAAAATGGAACTGAAATGGTTCCCAATTTCCTGGCTGGATTGACTCACCAACATAGCATCATTGCTTTGCATGACAAGGTCCCATAATCTTTGGTCCCTTTGGTTATCCCCCACTTGGGTGACTTGGCCTCCTTTCACTTTGTAGGCATGTCTCCTTTGGGGAACTCTTCATTCCCTTACCTCCTTACACTTTGTGGGAGTTCCTCCTTTGTGAAATATTCATTCCTTGGCCTCTTTGCCCTGATGGGAGTGCCACTTTTAGGAAATCCTCATTCATTAGCCTCCCTACATTTTGTAGGAGTGCCACCTTTGGGAAATCTCCATTCCTAGCCTCCCTTACCCATGGTAGGTTTTCATACAACTTAAGGTTGCATAAACATCCATGAATTTAATCACCCATGATATATACCACTATACTCTTTAGTTATTGTTTCTTGGATGTGGGATCTTGAACAAGAATTTATGGTACCTTTGGATTATTCTGATAACCATCATCACTTCGGTTAAGTATATTTATTACACTAGCATAGAGGCTTAGTATCTCCTTTTGATACACTACATTTTTACCTATTGTATCCTTTTCCCCATAAGTTCCACCATGTCTCAACAAACAACATTACCCCTCTAAGATGTGCTTTTTCCCTTGTGGAATGGTACAACCCTTCTTACATGGGTTTCCCTAGTTTAGATCACTTCACATGTTGGCACCCATGGCACTTTTCCTCATAGGATCAAGAATCCTTGTAATTTATGATTTCATAAATGAGTCTCATGTATTGTTCTTATCAATTATTGGCCTTTACCCCATATACTCTAAAGTAGTTACACTTTGGTTTATTGTTGTACTTAATACTTACAATGATGAACCACTCCACCACATCTCTATGTTGAAGCTTGATTTTCATTGAGGCTTCCATCATTCACCTTATTCTAGGAGACACACCCTAGGTGCACCTTTGGTTGTAACCCATTTTTTATCATATTCCCTACCAATGCTTCAGAACGATCTAGTCACATATGGTGCCCAACTCCTTATTGAAATGTGATTTGTTTATTAAAATTCTTTATAAAACAAAACCAAAATGGAAGAAAAAAAACACAGAAACTCAAAAGCCATCAAAACATTTCAAAAACAAAAAAGGGGTGAGAAACTAAGTTTGTGTATTATTACATCGAGCATCCCTTCTAGTTTGGGTAGCTATTAGTGTCACCCTTGTTGGAAGCATTGGTATTATGTCACCTTATCCTACATTCTTGCTAGTGTCATTGGGTCTTGAGTCCTATCTTTTACCATTAAACTAACCTTGTCATCTTTGCCTCTAAATATTGACTTATCCAATCTATTGAGTTTTGTTTCCTAGTCATTGAGTCACACTAATACTTTAATATGGATTTACCTTTATGGTCCCTAGTACATTTTCAGCTACACTTGTTTTTTAGTATTTAAGTTGACATTTGCTCACGTATTACAAATATTATGGTTGCCACCTCTAAGTATTTTTAGAAGAAAAGTCAAAATAATTCTTGACAACAATGATGCTCATACTAAAAGACCGATCCTCTTAGTTTGATCTAAACCAGTGTTTCAGATGCTCCAGTCCATATGGATTTATGGTAGAACACATGGATGAACTTAATATTGAATCCCTCTTATTCGAGTTGGGTTTCCAACCGGATGGCGTATAAATCAGAAGGTTGTCAGATGCAGTCCAATACACCCAGATCGCAAATTATTAATGTAATCGATGGTAGATATTCATATCGGGGAGTGAAAACAATCGATGCTTAAATTTTTTAAAGCGGCCCGATATAAAAATAGTGGTAAAGTGGCCAGGGTACGTGGAAGCTAATGATTTATATCGAGGATGTATATGGTGTGATTAAAACCGCCCCCAACACTCATCGATATGGCATACGAGTCAACATTGAAAATATCACTAAGCCGCTAAGGAGGAAAAGTAATTTGCTTAGCGCCCAACACACAGGCACCAACCCAAAAGGAAGCTTCATTTTCATTTTATTCATTTACAAGTTTCCTCCCAAATGGTACCATTGAAGTACTTCCGTACAAGTTATTGGCATGTTACTCCCAAAAATTATTTGGGTTTGGACTTCCATGCCCATGAATTTACTAGTTTCCTCTGAAATACTCTCATTTCCTATTAAAAAGTAGGATCCTTGTTTGCAGAAAACACCATTGTCATTTTCTGAGGGAACCGTTGCATAAATTATTGGAAAAGCAGTTGGTCCAAGAAATGTGTTGGTTGTACCCGAGGTTTCCTATGAAGTCCTGGTTCAGAGATAAATTGCTCTGTTATTAAATCCAAGTTTTCATTATGCACGCTCTATTTTATGATGAGTTAATTAATATACTTTCTTTCATTGATGTTTTATGGGCGTTGTTTTTTAATCACTAAGGGAATTCATTGCGAGATCAAAGAACACTTGGAGTTAACACATAATATATTCAAAGGCCAATGTAAGATGAGTGCATAGCCATATCAAGCATCTGGGTGATTGATTTTAGGGACTCTACCAAGTATCAGAGGATTAATTAACAATGACATTGTTTTGATGGATAATGGTGACAGGTCAGAACAAGGTACGCACATGTTTTGGGAACAACCCAATGGATAGGCACTTGGTATACGGTTATTTACTACCTCTCAGGGAGGATATCATCCCCAGTTGGAGCCAATGTTATCACCATGTAATTTCCAGATGGTACCCGAGCTTCCAAATTTTGGTGAAGGTTTATATCGCCACGGAGAAATGATGAATTAGAGGACCCGACTATACATGGTGACGTATGGATAAAATAGCGAAAATGAAAAGAGTAGGACTCGACTAACCATCGATCCTGAAAGAGGCTCGGATCAATGGTTGAGACACATATCGGGGATGTAACTAGAGCGCATATTAAACAATCGATCGATGGTCGGGGAAACCTGTCACGGTTTCATCACAAGACACGTGGCGCCACCAGAGGTACATCGGGGCGAAAATCAGTCCACTCAAAACCGCTTTGCCTCATCCCCGAGATTTATGAAAGACAAGCACTACAGATATTTCTATGAAATGGCTGGTGAAAGTAAGTTTGGGGATTAAACCATTTGCAGACGAATTCGATCATTGCACACATATCAATTTTCAAGTCTCAGTTTCCATGATTTCAAGCAATTTTGACCAGTCCTCTTCCAAGGTGAATTCTGGGAAAACTAGAGCAGATTTTGAGAAACTGAAAGAGGTTTATACTCATCATGGGCCATAGAACAATAACCTCCCCCATATTTCTCGTATATGTTACATACTGGGAGAATCAAGAACATCTTGAAACCTTATATTTCCGGATTCAAGAGTTTTTCCGTTAGAGACATATTTTTCAAATGTAGATCGCGGACAGATGGAGAAAAATTTCACAAAACTGAGAGAGGTTTTTATTCAATACAAACGTATGTACAAAAAAATCTCCCATATTTTATGGAGGTGTCACGGACTGGGAGATTCGAAGAAATCTCTGAACCCTATTTTTCAATTTCCGTATTTTCCTGTTCGAGACATGTTTTTGCAACACATGTTTCATCCAGTTAGAGATGAATTTGGAGAAACTGAGAGAGGTTTTTATTCATAATGAGCTCAGGTACAAAAACCTCTCCCATATTTTACACAGGTGTCATAGACTAGAATATTCGAAAAAATATTTGAACCCTATTTTTCAGTTTCCATATTTTCTTGTTCGAGACATGTTTTTGCGGCACGTGTTCCAGCCAGTTGGAGATGAATTTGGAGAAACCGAGAGAGGTTTTTATTCATAATGATATTATATACAAAATATGTTCTCATATTTTACAAAGCTATCATGTTTTGATATTTACAAGTTGCATTTTGAAGCCTACTTTTTTGTGTAAACGGTTTCCAAACGAAATGTTTCTTTATTTGTAACCGGTTTGGAAACAAAGGGACTCATTGTTTGTATAAATGTTAAGAGATATGTATGTATCAGGGTTGGAAGAAGAGTAAGAGCACCTTTATGGTTGTATCAAACTTTATTTGTAAATTTTCTGAATCTGAATTGAATACAAATGCAGAAGATTTTGAAGTCTCTATGAAAAGATTCTAATAGGTGGTGATATGAGCTTTGTTTCCTTTCATCGTATGTATTTATTGTAGCCTGTCATTTCATTTACATTTTCTTTTGTTTAAATTGGATATTTTAAAGGCCCATAATTTGTCCTGTGATGCTCTTGGCTTGATAAATTTAAACTATGTTATTGTCTTCTTAACTTATTTAGAATTCATTTTAGCAATGCTCTGATGTAGTTATTTGTCTTCTTTATCTTCCTACACATATTTTTATTTCAAGAATAACTCAGATTAATTGCCTTATTTAGCCTTTGTCCTCTGGAGAGTTCTATTAGTCGATGCATTGTTTTCATTCACTTTCAGAATTTTGACTCCATAGCCCATAGTGTTCCCTCATTCTTTGCCAACAACTTTATTAAAAAATCCCCAAAACAAACCAAATCTAGCCACTGATTTCCATAGATATATCAAGTGACACGAGAGATCCCTCTCTGAGTTGAGTAGGCTAGTGCCTCAACTCTAAATCTAGTTGAAACAGTTACCTCTGTCATTTGTCTATTCAGCCAGACAAAATTTACAGAGTGCTAACATTCTGGCGCCGTTGTCGGGGATGAAATTGAAAAATTTTCCCTGGGAAGAATGACATGGTTGAGTTCTAAGGTCTGAGAGCAACAGACACTTAGGCACATATTGGTTGTATTCCTTCTCTGGCGACTCCACACATCAGAAAATCAGTTTGAAGGTGATTCCACTGGTAGAATAATCCAAAAGTTTAAGTTTTCATTGGCGACTTCAATCTCAATGCAGAATCCAGCTTCCAAAACATCATTGGCGTCTCCACTGTCCGAAGATGAGTTCAATATCTGCAAGCTATTATCCAATGTATCTCTCTCATATTCCTGGCTTTCCAAATTGCATGCCTTGTGTAGATTGGCAAAGATACCTGCCAAAGTTCAAAGATCAAGAAGGAGATGATGCTACCTTTCATTTGATAAAATTCCACATGCACATACATAGGCTAGAGGTTAAATTTCCTGAAGACTTCTTGATGAAGATGTTTATGGCAACCTTATAACAAGAAGCACGATCCTAGTATGAAGGATTGCCATCTGCTAGTCTATTTTCCCTTGAATACTTTTATTCAGTATTTTGTGTGAATTATAAGGAAAGTTACCCATCTTTAGTTCTGGTTGAAAACTTCTGTGGAAACTTTGACAATCTTAGTCAACGAATGGGGATTGATATTAATGAAGAAGACTTAATGTATGATGAAATAGAAGAATCCCTTTACGAACTAGCCTCTCATCAGGAAGAGTTAGTAAAGACTAGTTGTATTGGTACATATGATCATTTTGAGAAAACATTAGCTTCTTCTTTGCTTGAAAATGAAACAAATCTACATCATAATGTTGACAGTTAGGTCATATCCCATGAAATTAATGGAAATTCACAGCCTTGTCAGCCTTATTATAGTCAAAAGTTTGGGGAGAATCATTCAAATTGTTTTACGTCTCATTCATTTTCTGAAGACTTATATCATGAAGAAATTGCTGAAAATCAGGCTATTGAAATTATATGTGCAGAAAGTCTAGGCAGTAGAACCATTAATAAAGATAGATACTCAAAGTTACAAAGAAACACTGAAGAAGAGTAGGCTGTTTTAGGTATTTTGGATGTTGCATAATCCATTCATGATTTCACCTCTATTGATTTGACATATTCAAGAATTTTAAAAAGCCAGGATGACATTCTTATTTAAGAACATGAAAGAGTATTTTCGGCTTTTTCTCAAACACATGAGGTTGTCGTTTCATATAAATATTTCCCAGAGCACATAAAGCATGTCTCTGCTGTGGATGATGTGAAAAATGATCATCTTGTTGCATGTCCATTTGAGGAGGGTAAACCATATGAAATATATTGTCTTTGGGATGATTTTCAAAAGGGGATAGTCCTACATGTCTTCAAAGACCCTTTTGCTAGTAAGTTGGAATCATCAGAGAAAACATAGCACCTGTTTTTCAAGAATGCAAGGATAAATTGGGGTTTGCAGTTTGAGTTATCATTTGTTGCGTTATTTTTTCTATCTGGAGGAGTTGAAAGCAAGTTGCAGTCAAGAGGCCATTTAATTGACTGACTTCATTGGAATTTTGAGATCACTTGATTCAACATTGGTTCCAACAAGTAGGGTAGGATCATTTGTATATAAATAAGCTTGAAGACCAAGCATTTTTGTCAATTTTAGTTTTGTACTTCATCATGGATATTTTCAGTTTTCGGCAACTATTGGTTTTCAGTTTCAGATGAAGGAATGGTACAGGCGTAGTCTTTGAGATGGGATCAACTGAATGGATCGAATGCTTGGTATGCATTTTTATTGCCGCACAGGGAGGACGTTGTCTGTAGTTGGAGCTGGATATTAACACATGCAAAATTTAGAATTGTGGCATGAGAGAATTTTTTCTCTGAACAAAGTCTCATTCGGTTCTTGGATGGTCTGCATTAAATATTTGGTAAATTTTTATCCATTATTGGGAAAATAAAAAACAATTTAAATATTTTAAGGTGATGTTGGATCTTATAGCCATTTTCTCTACTCTCAGGTCTATTACAGAGCCATGGTTTATTTTACCAAAATTGTTGCACCCGCAGGCCAAATCTCCACATATCCAAGGCCTACGCCGATCAAGATGAAGCAAGCACCAAGTCACATGGAGGAAGATCCCACAATGGGCGCTAAGGGTGTACTACGGGTCTATAAGGCATGCAACCATCGGTGGATATAAATGAGTTTTTGTCATTTCAGTTAATCGATGTGGGATAAACACTCACAAAGCAATAAAAAGAGCGTAGGACATTTCAAGTGCTCATCTAAGGGGATTGAAAGGAAGCGATATCCATCTGTGATTGGTTGCATGTGATCTATCTCTTGGCTTGCTTTGCCGCACTCCACAAGTGATCTTTTATCCTCAGTCTGAGGTGAACGATGAACTGATCTCACCTCGTCCGAAGTGTTGGCGCCCTGGACATGATAGTTGGTAGCCAGAGACTAATAAGCGTATTTTATTTGTCTATAACCCTTTCCTCCTACCCCGTTGTATCAGTTTTAGTAACTAGCCTGCGTGCAGGAAAGGTATGACTGAGGAGCCTGTCCGTCGTCTATATCACCCCAGATTTTTCCATCATCAAGCGCAAGCCACAGATTTCGACAACATCAAACGCAAATGATGAGAAGGCTGTGCATATCATAACACTGAGCTAATTGATGATGCGTTCTTTCTATTTTAATAAGTGCACAAATGTAGGCCCGAGTGTCGGTAGAGAGCTACTGAAAGAGTTTTGGGTTTTATTGTGAGGTTCATATGGAGAAACATCGGGCCCGTGAGAAGAAAGCTACATTGGATGATATAATAAGAGATGGTGTATGCTGGAGGATGCACACAGGCACCAAGCTCGTTCACATACCAACGTCCAAGCATCGACATCATCAAGCGCGAGCCACGAGGATATTATGTACCTGTCCAATGTCGTACTGTGCACATTATCATGGATATTTTATTTACATGCAAAGGTGCCTTTGTGTTTACACTCTTGCGTATTTAAGAATGCACCTATTCAACTGCCATGCTGCCTGAAAAACGTTGCTGATACAGATGGTTATAATTCGAATATGCTTGTTTCCTTGTTCCACACATATGCAATATGCAACCTGCCATGCATTGCTCAAAGACTGAACCACCTCAAAAAAAACACGCAGTGTGACTAGATTGCACCTTATCGCGACAACTTCATCTGATATGGTCATAATAAAATGTGCATAGGGAAAGAAAGGTTTCGCGATCCCTATTTCTGAGCCTGTTGGATGTAGTTTTATTACAGGGATGCTTCATCGAATCCCGTGATCTCCATTGATAGGCCCGGGTACCCAATCTGTAATTGCTCATATCAATTAAGGTCTCGTCGGATCTGATATCACAGAATCTAGTGCTTTCACTCGGTGATCTCTCTCGAAACTCATTGACTTTACGTTTTTGTTTAAAGAACAAGGGCACGGGTGTCTAAATGATGTATGTGCTTTAAGAAGACCGACATGAAGGACAACCGGATGGTGTATAAATCGGAAGGTTTTCAGATGTAGTCCAATAGACCCAGATCGCAAATTACTAATGTAATTGATGGTAGATATTCATATCGGGGAGTGAAAACAATTGATGTTTAAATTTTTTAAAGCGACCCGATATAAAAACAATGGTAAAGTGGTCGGGGTATGTGGAAACTAATGATTTATATCGGGGATGTATATGGTGTGATTAAAACCACCCCCAACACTCACCGATATGGCATACGAGTCAACATTGAAAATATCACTAAGCCGCGAAGGAGGAAAAGTAATTTGCTCAGTGCCCAACACACAGGCACCAACCCGAAAGGAAGCTTCATTTTCATTTTATTCATTTACAAGTTTCCTCCAAAAGGGTACCATTGAAGTAATTCCATACAATTTATTGTCATGTTACTCCCAAAAATTATCTGGGTTTGGACTTCCATGTTCATGAATTTACGAGTTTCCTCCAAAATACTCTCATTTCCTATTAAAAAGCAGGATCCTTGTTTGCGAAAAAAACCATTGTCATTTTCTGAGGGAACCGTTGCATAAATTATTGGAAAAGCAGTTGGTCCGAGAAATGTGTTGGTTGTACCCAAGGTTTCCTCTGAAGTCTTGGTTCAGAGATAGATTGCTCTGTTATTAAATCCAAGTTTTCATTATGCATGCTCTATTTTATGATGAGTTAATTAATATACTTTCTTTCATTGATGTTTTATGGGCGTTGTTTTTTAATCAGTAAGGGAATTCATTGCGAGATCAATTGATGTTTGTTAATTTATGAGATCTATTCAAATGCCAATGCAAGATGAGTGCATAGCCATATCAAGCATATGGGTGATTGATTTTAGGGAATCTACCAAGTATCAGAGGATTAGTTAACAATGAGATTGTTCTGATGGATAATGGTGACAGGTCAGAACAAGGTACACACATGTTTTGGGAACATCCCAATGGATAGGCACTTGGTATACAATTCTTTGCTACCTTGCAGGGAGGATAGAATCCCCATTTGGAGCCAATGTTATCACCATGTAATTTCCAGATGGTACCCGAGCTTCCAAATTTTGGTGAAGGTTTATACTCCCACGGAGAAATGATGAATTAGAGGACCCGACTATATATGGCGACGTATGGATAAAATAGCGGAAATGAAAAGAGTAGGAATCGGCTAACTGTCGATCCTGAAAGAGGCCTGGACCAACGACTGAGGTGCATATTGGGGATGTAACTAGCATGCATATTAAACAATCGATCAATGGCCGGGGAAACCCATCGCGGTTTCATCACAGGACGTGTGGCGCCACCAGAGGTACATCGGGGCGAAAATCGGTCCACTCAAAACCGCTTCGCTTCTTCCCCGAGATTTCTGAAAGATAAGCACTACAAAATTTCTGTGAAATGGTTGGAGAAAGTGAGTTGGGGGGTTAAACTATTTGTAGACAAATTCGATCATTGCACACATATTAGTTTTCAAGTCTCAGTTTCCATGATTTCAAGCAATTTTGACCAGTCGTCTTCCAAGGTGCATTCTGGGAAAACTAGAGAAGATTTTGAGAAACTGAAAGAGGTTTATACTCAGCATGGGCCATATAACAATAACCTCCCCCATATTTCTCGTAGCTATTACATACTAGGATAATCAAGGACATCTTGGAACCTTATATTTCCAGATTCAAGATTTTTTCCATTAGAGACATATTTTTCAAACGTAGATCCCGGACAGATGGAGGAAAATTTCAAAAAACTGAGAGAGGTTTTTATTCAAGACAAACTAATGTACAAAAATTTCTCCCAGATTTTACACATGTGTCACAGATTGGGAGATTCAAAGAAATCTCTGAACCCTATTTTTCAGTTTTCGTATTTTCTTGTTCGAGACATGTTTTTGCAACACGTGTTTCGGCCAGTTAGAGATGAATTTGGAGAAACCGAGAGAATTTTTTATTCATAATGAGCTGAGGTACAAAAACCTCTCCCCGATTTTACACAGGTTTCACGGACTAGAATATTTGAAAAAATATTTGAACCCTATTTTTCAGTTTCCATATTTTCTTGTTCAAGACATGTTTTTGTGGCACATGTTCCGGCCAGTTGGAGATGAATTTGGAGAAACCGAGAGAGGTTTTTATTCATAATGATCTTATATACAAAATCCGTTCTCATATTTTACACAAATATCATGGTTCGATATTTACAGGTGGTGTTTTGAAGCCTACTTTTTCGTGTAAACGGTTTCCAAACGAAACATTTCTTTATTTGTAACCGGTTTGGAAACAAAGGGACTCACTATTTGTATAAATGTGAAGAGATACGTATGTATCAGGGTTGGAATAAGGGTAAGCGCACATTTTTGGTTGTATCAAACTTTATTTGTAAATTTTCTAAATCTGAATTGAATACAAATGCAAAATATTTTGAAGTCTCTATGAAAAGATTCTAACGGGTGGTGATATGAGCTTTGTTCCCTTTCATCGCATGTATTTCCTATAGCCTATCATTTCATTCACATTTTCTTCTGTTTAAATTGGATAGTTTAAAGGCCCAGAATTTGTCCTATGACGCTCTTGGCTTGAGCAATTTAAACTATGTTATTGTGTTCTTAACTTATTCAAAATTCATTTTAGTAATGCTCTGATGTAGTTATTTGTCTTCTTTATCTTGCTACACATATTTTTATTTGAAGAATAACTCAGATTCATCACCTTATTTATCCTTTGTCCTCTGGAGAGTTCTATCAGTCGATGCATTGTTTTCGTTCACTTTCATAATTTTGACCCCATAGCCCATAGTGTTCCCTCCTTCTTTGCCATCAACTTTATTAAAAAATCCCCAAAACAAACCAAATCTAGCCACCGATTTCCATAGATATATCAAGTGACATGAGAGATCCCTCTCCGAGTTGAGGAGGCTAGTGCCTTAGCTCTAAATCTGGTTGAAACAGTTACCTTTGTCGTTTGTCTATTCAACTGGACAGAATTTACAGAGTGCTAACAATGTCCAAAAGTCTTTTATTGAACTAAAGGCATCCTTATTTTCATTGTATCTCACCCTGGGAATCCTTGTTGCAAGACATCACCTTATCCAACTTGCCCTTCATGTCCATATTATGGGTTATTTGGTGCACAAATGTACCAAACAAACTCAACCAACAAGTTTGAGCTACTGGTGAAAATAAATGAAAAGATACAAATATGTGAGTGATCAAATCCAAGTTGATTACTTTCCTTGATATGCAAATAATCTAGAGAAACAAACGAAAGAAACCTATACATAATATGTTTTATAAATTGATTGTTAGTTGTGGAGAAAGAGAAGGTGAATCCAATTGAAGTAGACTCCTTTATGATCCTACACACTATTATTGCATAAATTGTAGGTTGGGAAAAACCCAACCCAATACAAAAGAGTGAGAAAACTATGGGAGTAACTACCCAATGTCACCTTACATAGATAATTCCCTTGGTTTAGTGATGATGAGTCACTACAAGGGGGGAATCCCGGTGACCCTAGGGGATTGAGGTGGAAAGTGGTAGAATGTCTAATGAAGCCCATATAGGTCAACATTGAAGTGGAAATATGGCTTGGAGAAGAGTCTTGAATGAGGGTGGATGGTTTCTAAGTGTTGTGCACATGCAAGACAATGTTAGACCTTCTCGGAAGAAGACAAATGATCCTTAAACCAAGCCTATATCAAGGGGAAAAGAAAGGAAATATTTGTGTTCTAAATTACAACAGTAAACAAATATATATATATATATATATATATATATATATATATATATATATATTGTATGATTGAGTACTAAACATGTAGATAATTTTACAATACTTAAGCAAAATATTTGATGGTAAAAAGGGGTTTCCAAATGAAGTTATCAACAAAGTATTAACACAACTATTACAAGGAAAATCTCTCTATTGATAGGGGAAAACCACAACAGATGGAATGACACCCAACAATCAACTCTAATCTCAATTATGCCGTATAAATGTAATGCTAACAAAAGAAGGCTAGAAGTCTACCTCGTCCGAATGCCCGCAGAAGAATATCATTGAGCACACGACCCAAAGATTTATACCTGTACCTTGTCTTCAACAACCAAGATAAGAAAACATGTGGTAATGATATATAATGTTATCATATAAACCAACATAATCCATTATCATACATAAAAAATACGCCCATGGAAAGAAATATAAAATTTGCAAGATATCGGTTGGATGAGAAGAGAGTATTTCTATTAATGTCATCAACATAAGTACATAGGTGAAAAAATTATGTAATGACACATACAGGAACCAAGAAACTAAGTCCCTCTAGATGGGCCTCCACCACTTCAATCCTCCACAAAGGCAAGATCACATGTAGGAGTCAATGAGGTTCTCCATCACAAGATAGGAAGAACTTGGGGTTTGAACAAAAGAAGTTCGTACTTTCAAGAACAAAGGGATGCAGACTCAATTGAGGTGAAATTTATCCAGAGCATATTTTCTCTCAATATGATGATGAGTTGTGTATCTTCAAGGCTTGGATATGACTCAATTTATAGCCTCCAAATGGAATTGAAGGGTCAAGTTGGAGCGTTTCCAGTATATGTAAGGTCAAGGATCATAGATCTTGTGACATGGAATGGAAACTCGACACAATTTTTATTTTTTGAGCACCAAACCCGATGTACGCAGGATATAATGAAGCAGCCCATGTACGTATGCAAGCTGTATAATTGGAAGGTCACTTACATGGGCAAAAATGTGTCTTTTAAGCTTTGGAGTGATAGAAAAAAGGGGAAATGAAGTCTATAGAGGGAAATGGAAGGCCATTGGAGAAAGATGCATGGAGTGTGGAAAAATATGCTATAACAGATGTCCCCTAATGTGTGAGGTCAGAGGAGTATCCGTGATGGTTGAAATACATTATAATTCCCAAAAGTGGAGTAATGGAGACTCAACTGGAAGTACTAATTACTCATGAGAATATTACAATTCATAATGACTTTGTACACATGTATGCCAATCTAAATTACACTGCAGATCCATGTGGATATATATCAAATAGTTGTTCATGGCCATAAATAGGAAATACAAAATGGACATATGCCATAGGTTGTCATAGTCACGAACAAAACACAATCGAGTCCAGTCTCAAAATAAATTGAAGATATCTGTATACAATGGAGTACAAACTGATCTTCCATGATTACTGAAGTCATATAGGTACTGGTCCAATGAAAGACAACAATAGATATGGGGTGCTGCTACTGTAACTAGAGGTCTTCTACATTATGTTCCAAAGGTGAAAGTCTACATTATGTGAATATAGGAGTTTAATTCGAACACAATGAGACTTCATTTGATTACTGGTCATTAAGGTATACCATTAACAAATGCAAGACAACACATCGATAATGAAAGTAGGCGTCAAGGCACCAAATTCATTCAACAAGTGTGAATAAGGGTGTTGAGGTCTAACACTTGAAGAATCCATCGATCATGAGACATTGATGTATTCCCAACTATCGATGGTGGGAGAACCTTCCACTGATGACTGCAAGCTTCTATGTACTCAAACGAATCTAGATCTTGATTCCAAAATAGATGAGCTGAAGTTGATGGAAGGAGATCCACTGAAAGTAGAAAATTAAGGAATCTCTCATCATCCAACATTAGGTACAAAGTAAGATCTTGATAATTAGGAGGAGCTTAGATGAATAGCACGTTCACGAACCAACTACCATGTGCATCTGTCGCATGCACCAGATGCAAATAGGGCATGAAATAGACCCTCTGAATAGAATCCAATGAGGAAAAATTTTGACAAAGGAGAGGAAACTACCAATAGGGATAATGGAATCCAAGACATTGTATGAATCCTAATGTGTGAATATATTTCTTTCCATTGAACATAAGGGAAACACCCCTATTCAATGACCAATGAGGAGATACCATATGCTGGGTTCAAGGTTATGTACCAATGATGAAAGTAGGCCTAGGGTGCAAGGTATGACAACCACTTCATGTGATTCTGAGATACATTGAGGGTATGGAAGACATGAAAAGTCAAGATTTTTGAGGAGTGGATGACACAATATTTATACTTCCTTTGAACATGAGCATAAGCCATATGGATAACTCAGGCATCATATACTTAACATTGATCATTGACAAATGTTTACGACGCAGGAAGCATCAACAAAATCTCCATAGGGACTGGAAGAATAACTAGTCGGAGGAGTAGACTCTAAGTAACGAGCTTAGCTTCCTAAGGTCATTCTAAACCTAAACCTTGGATGAAAATGGACTCAAGAGTTTGTGCTCTATTCAAAGGCGACACAACTGCTGCTGATAGGAGATAATATTCTTTTCCCACCTATATTTTTTTAATTTTTGTTTTTATAGTCAAAGAAATGCTATGATATAAGGGAGGAAAGGAGTGTCATGAATAAGAAACTAGTTCCAAGCAGTGGAACACACCTATGCTCAATGCAAGGGAACACATACAAGGCATGGACACTCGGGGGGATTTTTCTTCTACGAGAAAAGGGTGTCAAGCTGCAAAGCATATATGAAAGGCACTTCTTGGCTAATGCTGAGAATTACTGGGGGAAAAATGCTTATAAGGAGAAAGCGAGAGCCAATGATAGGCTCAACAATGAAAGCAGGAGAATGGGATGCAATTACAACTTAACTAAAAAAATGTTCTTTTTCATAGATTTAGTACCCTAGGCCCGAAAACGTATCAAATAATACTGAGGAGAATTCTTCTAGCCAATGGTGACTAGAGTATTCCTTTTTCGTAAATAGTCTACTTGGTCTGGAAAATGGTTAAAATTATACCAAATAGAGGTCCTTTCAAAACCATTTAACGAGTGTGAAAGGGCAAGTTCACTCGACAATATTTTTCATTTTTTCGGGAGTCGACAAAGAGCTTAACCAAGACTCGGGGGGAGTCCCATAGGTAGTAGTCAGAATGATATTGGGTAAAAAAAATGGGGTTCAAACGCAAAGTCATATTGGGACTTTAAGGAACTCCCAGTCCTATGGAGTAACTTTTGCATGGGCACCAAATGAAAAAAGGGTTCTAACTAGGGTTCCCATGTTTGGTAAGTCACTACCACTTAATAATGACACTTCTAATAGTAGTAAGAAGGTTCTATGTCGCTAATAAATGGGTTCACACCTAGGGCATATGAATCATGGTCATAGGACGATGCAAAAATGAAAAGTGGGGTGAGAACCTATCTTATATGCCGGTGACAGAATATACTTGCTGGAGGCACAAATGGGAGATACGATGCTGGAAATCCATTAAAAAACCCTGGAAAAAACCACTTCAAATCAGGTCTTTCACTGCGCTATTAGTCCATAGGGAAAGATTATATAAAAATTGGTTTTTCTATATTTCATTTTTTTGTGTTTTTCAATTTGATAAAGGAAAACAAAAAACATTCGGTGTTCAACTCAACTTATATATGTTATAATGAATGAATGTATAAATGTGTTTTCTTTACTTAGTTATGTGACAAATGCTAATCTAAAATGTAATTAGCATATGCATCAGATACTTGATTAGAACTTTTAGGGATGTGATTAAAGTAAGAAAATCAAAGTAACATTCCAAAATTCGTACCTGAAGGAATCATCGGAGTAAAGTAGGATCTCTCACATAGTAACTGTCGTTCAACTAACATACAACTAATTGGGAGTCTAGGCGAACTTCTAAATATCGAACACCATGTGAATTGGCATTGCGTAATAGCTCTATGATGACGCTATACTCAGCCACATTATTTGTTGATGGCTCCAGACAAACGCCACTTGAAGACACCAATTGTCCCTCAGGTGAATAGATAACCCAAGCAATGGAAGCCAAGTTTCATGTATGATGACTGACACCATATGTGAATCCTAAGTATACCAGACTTCGTTGACATTTGCCAACCAAGGGAAAACTCAGTAAGCAAGTCAATGATGCAAAAGAGAAAATTGAAAAGAAGTATATACACTAATATACATAGGTCATGCCCTAGTTTAAGGGCTCAAGCGTAATAAATTTTAAGATAGATCTCATTCCTAGGCTCGCCCAACAGATTCCCATCATAATATTCTAATTTGTAGGTTCCTTTCTCTAAGACATGTCACACGATATAAGGACCGTGCCACATGGGGTTGAACTTTCCTTCCCCCAATGGTTCCTTGGCTTGGTCATAAAAGAGAACCAAGTCACCCTCAACTTACTTCCAGGGACAAACAAACGATAGCCGTAGAGGCATCTCGACGCTTCTCATTGAGGTGCTCTAGGTGAACGAGGTGTTCTTCGAGATCGGTCGTGTTAGGTAGGAGCTTGATTGCCAACTTAAGGGAAGTTATTTCTCATTCAATAAGAAGAATCGACTCCACACCATGTACTAGATGAAACAAATTAGAAACCGATGGAAGTATTTACCATGGTTTGGTATGCCCAAAGTGCAGGGTGAAGAATCACATGCCAGTTAGATTTACTTTAACTAACAATTTTTTGCAAAATGGTCTTTAGAGATTTATTCATAGATTCTACTTGTCCATTTTCCTAGGGATAATAAGGGGAAGAATGATCATGTGTAAACCCTAGTTTCGATGCCAAATTTGTCATCATCTCATTCTGGAAGTGACTACCATGATCAGTGATAATCTCTTTTGGGATTCTGAAACAGGATATAATATGATTGAATATGGAAAATGTTGCAGTCTTACCATCATATTTAACAATAGACATGGCCTCATCCCATTTAGTAAAATAATCCACGCCCACGATAATAAGTTAGTGCCCCCCAACCGAGGCTAGGTTGCAATCCTTGAAATCCATCCCCCACTTAGTGAAGGGACCGATAGTGATGACTGGGTGAAGAGGTGATGGGTGCGAGTGAATTTTTTGAGCGAACACCTGGCAAGGGTGACACTTCTTAATCGCTTCAATGCAATCTTTAAAAATTGATGGCCAAAAACAATTGTCTCACAATATATTTTGGGTTGTCGCAAGCCCGCATAAATGACCACCACACGCCCCACTGTGACAATCATTGAGAACAACCTCAACCTCCTCATGAGTCAAAAATTGATTCAAAATATTATCCACCCCTCAATGATACAAAGTGTCGCTGAGAATACGATATTTTTTAGCCTGATGACGTATACGTCGTAGATTGTCTCTTGATAGATGCTGGGGGAGCTTCAAGGTTTGAAGGTGTTGATACTGAGAGGGGGGTGAATCAGTATCAAGTACAATTTAAAACCTTTTTCAACTTATACTTAAACCATTCAACTATATCCAATGAGCAATGAACAATAGTATAAGAGTTACACCAATACACCACAATACACCATGCACAATATATGAGAAATAATCAATAGTTATTGTTCAAGGGAAGTAATGACTTCCAAAGGTAGCTACAACTTCCAAATGTAAAGGGAGGGATAAACCTCCAAGTGGAAGATAAAATACTCCAATATCAAGAGAGAGTTGAACTCTCCATCCTTTCCCCTTCCTTCCACCCAAGAATATATGAGAGTTAATAAAACTTTACATTAAATCATCACCATCAACCAATCATCACATAGAACTTGATAATGCTTCCCGAGACTTCTTCAATTTCTGCAATTCTTCAATTCTTGGAGTACTCTGATCCTGTAGATAATATTACTCAATGTATTCTCTGAAACTCCTCCAATTTTCTCTCCTTGAATCCTCCCCAAAAAGAGGTTATAGAAAGAATGGTAGACTTTATTCAATTCTGGTATATTCAGAAGACCCAACTTGTACAACATGCCTCGCACTCAATATTTAACATCCGATTCTAAAACTCACACAAAAAAAACTGCAGTCCGTACTCTTTCCAATGGAAGTGGTCCCACTTCATTTGGATTCTTTATGAAGAATTTATGACTATTTTACTCGGAACACCTATTTATTGACTAGCTTCAGGATTGGTCACAAACCCTATCTTCCATAGAGTGTATGTCCATAATTATAGAGAATCAAGAACTGAACCTTTTACCAGAGGTACCTTGATATGTCTTCTCAATACCATAGATATTTCACCATCTGAATCATTCTATAAAAAAAGTTATAGCAAAAATGGTAAGATGACCTGAAAATAACATACCTTAGAACACATCACCAAAATACTTCATCCTCCCTTGAAATCCGACCTTCTTTTACTTCTTATTTCCTCTGAAATTTGACTTGTATAAAAATGAATGTATAATGATGTTTATTTATACCATTTATGCCACTTCCTTTTAACATTAGGGCCGACCTGACACTTTCTTATTTTGTAATTCTTTTCTTTAATTATCTTCAGGGCCTACATGTACTTCCTTCTTCAATTCACTTTGTCATCTTCAAAAATTCATTTCTCCTCAACCATGAGGATCCACATGGCGTGAAACATACCGCTGGAAACAACATGATTTATACTATCCATTCATGGGTGTTGTATCTACATGTGCATTTTCCTTCATGTCCCAAAACCTTCATCAATCTCGCGGTCCAAAACCCATGACTAGGGTTGACATCAATGACAACAACCAATCTTCCAACATAAGGTAGATTAAAATATCTCTATACTAGGGGTCCGAAGACTAGATAAGGAATACATGTTCATCCACAAATTAATATTCATGAAAAATATCCTCATCCAGTCTAGGGAAGTCTGACATCAGTTCTGCAAAAACTAGCAATTTATTAGATTTCACAGAAGCAAAATCAAGATCAAATTCTTGCAAAATAACAATCGACTTATTGTATTTCTCCCCTAAGATATGCCGAGTAAGGACATATTGAAATGGATTGATATCCTCCACCACTGTAGTTTTGCAGAGTAAGATATAATGTTGTAATCTCTGAACTGCATGTACATCGTCCAAGGATAACTTCTCTACGTGAGAGTATTTGAGTTCGGGACCAACTATATTTCGACTAAGGTAGTAGAAAATGTGCTCATGGAGCTCATCATCCTCCTAAATAAATACCATACCAATTGTCCCTTCAGACGTGGCGATATAAAGCAAAAAGTCTCTACTGTAGTCTGGGGGCTTCAATAGAGGTGTCAATACCAAGGCTTTATTAAGAGCATCGAACGATTCCTGGGCTTGCTCATCCCATATGAACAAAGTGTCCTTATTCAAAATAGGCATGGAAACTTTAGCTAAACTGGCATATTTGACTATAAAACAATGCATGAAGTTAGCTTTCCCATGTAAACCCTGAAGTTTTTGAATGTTGCGCAGGGGAGGCAACCGAAGTATTGCCTCAACCTTCATAGGATCCACCATGATCCCATGCTCAGAAACTATGAATCCTAAAATAAGACCAAACCTAATGCAACATATGCACTTGTGAGGGTTCAAATGAATGCGATAATAACAACATCTCTCAAATACTATTCAAAGGTGAGTCGAGTGATCTACCCTCTTGCGAGAGTGAGCAACGAGATCATCTAGGTAAGCTTCGATGATATGCTTAAGATCGTGAAATGCAAAGGTCATGGCACATTGAAAGGTCACTCCGGTGTTTTAAAGACCGAAAGGAATTTTCTGGTATGCAAAGGTACCCCAAGGACAAATAAAAGTAATCTTGTGTTGATCCTCGAGTTTGAACTGAATTTGATTATAACCTGAAAATCCATCCATAAAGGAAAATACTTCGCTTCCTACACACTCCTCGATAATTTGGTCAATAAAAGGAGTGGGGAAGTTATCTTTAGGACAAGATTTGTTAAGGTTCCTAAAATCCATACATACAAGGATGATTCCTTGCTTTTTATCTATGGGAACAGGATTGGACACCCATTTGGTCAAGGGAACCGGGTAGATGAAGTCAACATTGCACAACTTCTCCACCTCTGCCTTAATAGCAGGGGCCTTCCTAGGATTAACAACTCTAAGACATTGCTGAACATGTTTAACATTTAGATAAGTTTTAATCTCATGTTCGACAATGCTGGGGTCAATCCATATCATCTCTTTGTATGACCAAGCAAATACATCTCAAAATTCCTTGAAGAGATCGATGTAGAGCTGAATTTCCTCAGGCAAACAATCCGCACTGACATATATGTTTTCAATTTTACCAGGGGTTCGATATATGCCAATCACGATGGTAGGAGAAATGTTTGCCATGTTTCCTTCGACATAAATACCATGTGTATCCAATGGAACCAAGGTGTGATCGACCATCTCAATCAAGGTGGACCTAAACTCATCCTATTCAATCCTGGCAAGATCTGGGAGAAAATAGGATCGATGATTCATATCGTCCCAAGGCTTATCAGGAATAGACATGGCCTCTAAGATGGCTTCATTCGAGGGTAAAGTATTGTCAAGGAAATCATGTGAACAATATGATTGGACGACCCATGTGGGCTCTAAGACAAGATCCACCTTGTCCTTCCGCGAGGAGGAATGATCCGGGTTAGAAGTAGCTTCTAGAATAGCCTGATACACAACTTCTACTGCGGACAATGGCATTTCCATCCTGATGTGTGAATGACCTTTGTATGACATAGTCGGGGAAGGTAGGGTCTAAGGGTCATTGAAATACAAAGTACGGAAAGGAACAAACCTCATTGATGACAAAGACTCATCAAAGATGACATTAATATATGCAATTGATGATGTGAAATCAAAAGTACCCATTAAGGAGGAATACATCCTGACACCAACATTCTCAGTTCCCTGCTGAGAATTATCAATAATGGGGACTGAATATCCCACCGATGCATTAGGATCAAGATGCGCAAAGGACAATTGGTCGATCATCACAATATTTCCTTCGTGAGGAAAACATAGAATACAGAAAACCTATGACACAATGATTTTCATAGCATAAGTCTAATTATGCCCTAGTAGTAGATTGTAGTCGAGAGGCACATCAACCACCTTGACCTCGACCTCCATAGTCTTTTTGCTTAACTGGACCAGGAAAGAGGGAAGGATACTGTGGGGTCAAAAAGAACGCCCATCAAATGTAGTCAACATGGTCATGGATTGAGACAGGGGAGAAGAGCCAATTAGTTTCCAACAGGCTAGAGACATCACGGATGTCAAAGCACCTTCATCAATTACAATATGCTTGATGGTAACTTTCATGTACTCAACATGGATTTAAAAGGCCACGTGGTAAGGTAAGAAAGGATTAATGTCTGTGACATTAAACTTGATAACCTTCGAGCCACATGGGTCTAGATCTCCTAACATAGATAACAAGGTGTTCCTATATGAAGGAAAGATTTGGAGCACCTCCAAAGCTGACATCGCGCATGGGGTTTGGCCCAAATCCTAGACAATCGAGTAATTTTGGGCAGATCTGGCATTAGAATTGTGGGAAGAGAGCTTAAGTACTCCTTTCAGAATATGAGGTAGAGGTTCTGGCTTATCGATCTGCAAAGGAATTTTGAGGGGAGGAGGAGGATTTGGACCTAAAATAGTTTGTGAAGAACCGTAATTGTGATATCGAGTGGCTACATCAATCTAATACTTGACCATATTGACGCAAATATGGCCACCATCATGTGCCGAAGGGTTTTGACTCTCGCTCGATGCATTTATGGTGTTATAGGTCCTTGAGGACATATTTTGGTTATGCAGAAATGGGTTAGTCAACACAGTAGGCTACTGTGCAATGAGCCTCAAGGCTTCCTCAATTTTGGGGCACAAGTGGGTAAGGTGGATCATCTTTACAAAGTTTACATGGAAAATTCATCTTCCTCTTTTCTTTCTTTCCCTCGCCAAAATTATTATTCGATTTATCATTATTCTTGTTATCCTTGGCTTTGTTATTATTATTCTTTCCACCCTTACAATTATTACCACGTCCTTTCCTCTTGTTCCTTCCCAGTTGTTGGTTACCGTTTGGGTTTGACGATGACTGTACAAAATGCACATCTGTCGATGGGGTGGTGGAGGACGGAGCCTTAGCTTGTCCTTCTACATATTGGTTAAGAGACAAATCTTTGAGCTAGTTCCTCACTTGGTTTGTAGTCTTAGAATTTGTGGAGCCTACAATGCCATTGACATGATGCCTGAAAATTTGTATAGGATCATAATTTGACCATGGTGCGTTAGGGAGAATTTTATAAAGCATCCAATATGGAGAATATATAAGGTCCAACTACTGGGGTTTGAAGATGTCTTCTTCCTCAGTTGTCACTCCATATGTAGAAACATCCTTTGAGATGTAAGGCAACAAAGACTTTAGGAACCATTCCAACAGAAACTCTGAAGGAATGTGATGCAGGAGCATCGCCAACATCAAGCGAGCCAACACGAAGACAATCTGATAGCTGGACAAACCCAGCACAAATTTTGAGTTTCTCTTGGATTTGATGCGTGGACATAAATGTGGAAATTTAATGAAGCACACTTGTAAAATGTAAACGGACCTTGAGCGATTTGCTCTCATCCTTAGTAGATAGAAGACATTTATGGTAGTTAATGTAAAATAGGTAGAATTGAATGTGTAGATTAGACAATTTTAGAGCGCAAGAGGGAAACAGGATATAGACACCCTCATTGTGTATTGTAACATGATTAAAAAAAGAGAAGCAACATTGTTGAAGTAGTGAGCATAGAGAAGAAGCAGAGAGCTGTGTAAGAACACCCATGTATAGATATATGGATTAATAAAAAAAGTTTGATTCAAATTCATGGCTTCGTGTTTGTTCTCTATGTATTGATGATGAATGATATGCTCATGAATGTTTGCTTCCTGTTATACATTTGCTTTATATGCTGTGTATATGATTTCATGTTTTGATTTTGAAGTCTGAAAGGAAGTAAGAATGAATTTCAGTTGTTTCTCTATCTGAACAAGGGTTCCTGCAAGGAGTGCAGTCGAATTGTCCGCAAGGAGTGCGTTGACAAAGAGTTCAGATAGGGATAGCTTTTGTTCTCATTCATACAAAAGGTGCAGTTGGGCACAGGAACCGTGCAAGGAGTGCACAGGCTGAGAAAAGTCTCAGGGTTGTGGACCTGAGTGAAGCATTTAGAGACTGCTGCTGCAGGTGTGCACAGAGTCGAAAGGGTTCAAACATTTGGAAGTGTTTGAAGGTTGCCACAAGGAGTGCACGCAATATTCTTCTTTAAGACTCGACACTGAGAGAAAGCTCAGGACGTATAGGACCTTCGAGTAATTGCCAAAGAGAAGCACAGGGAGTTTGTGCCGTGGAGTGTTTAGCAGGCGTTGCAAGTTTGTGTGCGGGTGAACAAGTTTTCACGGAGGAATGCTTGGTTCATTTTGCAGGAATCATCAGAGGAAATGGATGGTAGAAATTCTCCGAGGAGGATCTGCGAAGTCCCGTGAGTCGTCAGATCTCGCAGAGGAGAAGGAGGGATACAGAGAAATATTCCCTAAAGGTTCTAAGCTCAGAAGGGGTTGAACCGTAGACCTGAGCCATAAGGGCTGTTAGATCTACTCGTCGATTTCCACATCGGGTTTTCATGGGTTGAAATCCCATAAACTATGCAACGAGAATCACAAAATCACGAGACACGATTCCCAAGAGCTAAGAGGATTTGTGTGGGCCACAACGGAGTCAGTGGAGTGGACAGGTGGCACGCTATTTCAGAGTTTTGTGGGGTGAAGTCCCAAACTCATTGCATTAGGATTCGTGATACCACGAAGTCCGAAGTCCCGACATAAGTGGGGAGGCATTGAAAAGTCAAGCGTGCGAGTATATCAGAGTTTTGGTAAATCGGGATTCAGGAGTCGGAGAGACAAGTTTCTCGACGTCGCGATCACCGAAATCGCGATAGGGAAAATCCTGAAAGGAAAAGGAAAGTCAACATTGACTGTTGTCAGGTTTCGGGGATTCAAGAGGCCAACACTCGACCACCGGATTCACGAAGTTGTGAAGTCCGATATCCCAGGTGTGAAGAGGGGATGCTGTGAGAGTTTACTGTGGGTGCAGATTTCCCGATAGGGAAATAGAAGAGTTAGTTAGAGTTCTTCGGGCCGGGGTAAAGGAAATATCCTGTGTTGACGTGGACCTTCCGACCTGTGGGTTGTGGAGGGAGCGTGCGTAGACGTCAAGTCTGGTATCAGAGCACAGAAAGGTTCTTTTCTTTCTGTAGCAAAGAAGAAGAATTCACCATGCCGCCAAGGAGGAGGGACAGGCAAACACCCGATCCACCAGAGGATAGGGAAATGCCAAGAAGAAGAGGCAGGTAGATGACAAATCCAGCCATGGAGAGAGAGATGCGTGATCTACGAGCTAGAATCGAAGACATGGAGATAGTGCAAAGATGCATAGTCAGTGCGAGGGATATTAGTGATTCCGAAAGTGAAAATGAGGCTGAACATGAAGAAGAAGTTGCAGCTGAAGATGCATCAAACGAACATTTGATCAGAGCTATTGCAAGGATGGGTGCAAGAGCAAAAATGGACATTCCAGTTTATGAGGGAAACTTGGATGCAGATGAGCTTCTAGACTGGATTAAAGCTCTGGACACATACTTTGACTATGAAGATGTCGAAGAGGACAAGAAAGTCAAGCATGCTGTCACTAGATTGAAAGGACATTCAGCATTGTGGTGGGATGAACTACAAGCCGACAGACATTGCAAAGGCAAGCAAAAGATCAAGAGCTAGGATAGGATGATCGTGAAGATGAAGGTGAAATTCATCCCCAGGGATTATCAAATTACTCTGCTCAGGAGAATGTAGAACCTGAGACAGAAGCTGATGACAATGAAAGAATACACTGAAGAATTATATAAGCTGAACATCAGGGCAAGTCATCGGGAGAGTGATGATGAAAAAGTTGCCAGATATATGAATGGCCTGGGATATGATATTCAAGATGAGATGAGCATGGTAACCATCCGAACGGTGGAAGATTCTTATCGGATGGATCTGAAAGAAGAAGAGAAGCTGAGCCGAAAGCAGGGTCAGAGAGGCTGAGGAAGAAGTCAGCCTAGAGGCAAACCAGTTGCCCAGGATAAATATCATAAGCCCAAGGAAGACTGGAAGAAGCCTCAGGCTCAAACTGAGAGAGGTGGAACCTCACAGCGAGGCCAATATACTGAACAGAGAGGGAAACATATTGAGCATAGAGGAGATTATGCTGATAACAACACTTTTCCTCATACTAGAGGTAGAGGAAGAGGTGGAGTAATAACATGCTTCACATGTGGAAAGAATGGGCACAAGTCTTACGAGTGTCCAGATAAAAAGAAAGAGAAGCTCACATCGCCGAGGCACAGAGGTGAGATGTTGAGGCAGAAGACGCTGAAGGCGGAAGATCGCTGATGATGCGAAAAGTCCTTTTGACACCCGAGAAGGAGGTGGAGAGTTCAATCCAAAGGACCAGAATTTTTAGGACTGCTTGCAAAACCAAGGACAGGGTATGAAAGGTCATTGTAGACAGTGGTAGCACAAATAATGTCGTTTCTACGGAGATGGTAGAGAAGCTGGAGATGGAAACGATGGATCATCCAAGCCCACATAGAGTTTCGTGGCTATAAAAAGGACCCCAGGTAACTGTCACTAAACATTGTTTAGTTGAATTTAAGATAGGAGGATATAATGATAAGATATTATGTGATGTCATTCCTATGGATGTTTGTCATCTATTGCTGGGTAGACCATGGCAATATGACAGGAATGTGATTCATGACGGGAGAATGAACACATACACCCTAGAGAAGAATGGGAGGACTCACATGTTGCTTCCAATCAAGGATAAGGAGGTGAAGCTAGAAGTAAGAAACACTGTACTTCTCATGAGTGGGAAGGAACTTCTTACAGAGGTTAAGAAGAAGGAGGATCTGCAGTTTATTGTGGTCAGGAAACCAAAGATTGTTTTGACTAGCACACGGGTAGATGATTTACCAGAAGAAGTTCAGGAACTGCTGGAAGAATTCGCCGACATTGTAGTGGATGAATTACCTTGTTCGTTGCCACCAATTAGAAGTGTGAGTCATCATATCGATCTCATACCAGGAGCCAATTTTCCAAACAAATCTGCGTACAGATTGACGACGTAAGAGAATGAAGAAGTTAAAAGGCAAGTCCAGGAATTGTTGGACAAAGGTTTGGTTAGAGAAAGCTTGAGTCCATGTGCTGTTCCAATAGTACTTAGTCCGAAGAAAGACGGAGGCTGGAGGATGTGTACTAACTCGAGGGAGATTAACAAGATAACCATCAGGTATAGATTTCCATTTCTGAGGATGGATGATCTGATGGATTGCTTGAGTGGAGAAAAGTATTTCTCAAAGATTGATTTGAAAAGCAGTTATCACCAAATCCGCATGAGAGAGGGTGATGAATGGAAGACAACATTCAAAACAAATGAAGGGTTGTATGAATGGATTGTTATGCCATTTAGCTTAACAAATGCGCCGAGTACCTTTATGAGGTTGATGAATGAAGTCCTGAGGGAGTTCATAAAAAAATTTGTCATTGTGTATTTAGATGACATACTGGTTTTCAATAAAACAGTGGCAGAGCATCTGAAGCATTTGGCTACAGTGATGCAGAAATTACAGTAGGAGAAGCTGTTGATAAACATGAAGAAATCCTCATTCATGAAGATGGAGCTCATTTACTTGGGATTTGTTATTTCAATAGCTAAGTTGAGGATGGATTCAGATAAGGTGGAGGTAATCAAGAATTGGCCATCACCGAAGAATATTTTTGAGCTGAGAAGTTTTCACAGATTGACTAGTTTCTACCGAAAGTTCATCTGGAATTTCAGTGGAATTAGTGCAGCGATGATGGACATAGTAAAGAAAAGGCACAAGTATTTTCACTGGAAAGAAGAGGCTGAGAAGAGTTTCAATCTGTTGAAGAGGAAGATCATGGAACAACCAGTTCTGGTGTTGCCGGATTTCCAGAAGACATTTTAGGTGAAATGCGATGCAAGTGGATTCGCAATCGGGGAAGTCTTGAGTCAGGAAGACAGGCCGATAGCATACTTCAGCGAGAAGCTGAATGAAGCAAAAGTGAAATACTCCACTTACGATAAGGAGTTCTATGCTATCATCCAGGCATTGAAGAAATGAATGTTGGCAAATATTGAACAAGCGACGAATGTGTGTTGATGGTTGTTGTCATTGATGGCAACAGCGGAGATGGCAGGGAAGGATAAAATGCGTGCAGCAGGAGAGTACAGAGAAGAAGGAAGACAGAGACCGTTGGATTCTCTTCAAATTTCCCGAAAGGCCGACAACCGTCAGATCTACAAAAGATACGAGGGAGATAAGTCATCGAAAATTCGGCGATCGGGACTTTGATAGGTCAAGAACACACTGCAACAGAAACTCCGAAATCGCGATATGCGATTTTGCGATATCACGATTCAATATCAGCCATTGAATCGAGAATGAGATCTGGACCGTCTATTCTTGTGGACGCGTGGCAGCTTGGAGGCTCCATCGGAGTTTCGGGGATCGGGGTTTTAACATGCAAAGAAAACAAAACAACGAAAATCCTGATTTCGCGATATGCGAAATCCCGACTGGCAGGTGGCACAACCAGGTGATGACAGGTGGCACAACCAGGTGATGACACGTGGCACAACCAAGTAATGACAAGTGGCAGGAAGATTCAACAGTTCAAGCACAGGTAGGTCACGAATCAGAGTGACATG
>ML803118.1:246035-260093 GCA_009831015.1 Picea engelmannii
CTGGTAACTACCTGACAGTCTGTAGATCTGTGCTTATCCTTGAGATATTTTCTATTACTGTCATAACCATTAGATGAAACTGCCTGATCCAGTGTGAAAATTAATGAAACGTGGTCAGCAGTGAGCATGAGGGTTAAACCCTTTAGTAGTAGCAATCTACCAGTAGAAACTGGTGCTATCTTCAGGGGGTTGAAGCTCCCTTCCAGGAAAGACTGGTAAACAAGAGAAGGTTGTAGCCTTCTGCAGGTAGAAGCCTGCGTACTAGTAGGAGTCTGCACTAGTACATTGTTGAAGAATGTTTTCTTAATAATAATTATTGAAGACAGAGACAACAACAGCGGTGGTTTTCTCCCTATTTGGGTTTCCACCTTAAATCCTGGTGTTCATGTGTCCCATTCATCTGTGTTAGTTTATATTGTTAAATTACTGTTTAAAAGACATCTAATAAATGAAGAAATCCATAATATAATCTCTGGATGCACTACTGTTTTCATAAGAATATACAACAACTGGTCTCTATTAAGTAGACTAAGATTTTTCAGTGAAAGAAAAGTGAAAAATTGTTAAAAGCTCAAAACACTGATTCACCCCCCCCTCTCAGTATTTTTCCAACAATGAAGACATTACTTGATCCCGAAAGAGTTTGTCTTATACAGTGACAATCATGCATTGCAGTTTATGACTCAACAGGAAAAGTTGAATCAGAGACATGTCAAATGGGTGGAATATATGCAAAATTTCACTTTTGTGATTAAACATATTTCTGGTACTGCTAACAAAGTTGTTGATGCTTTGAGCAGGAAGTGTTTGCTGTTGCAGGAGTTCAAGGTCAAAACTTTAGGTTTTGATGATCTCAGGAACATGTATGCAGATGATCCAGATTTTAAGGAAGCATATGAAGCAGTTGAGAATCCAATTCTCAGGGACAAAAGCCAATGGGCAGAGTACATGATCCAGGAAGGATTACTTTTTAGAGGTAATCAATTGTGTATTCCGAAATGCTCCATGAGGGAGAATCTACTGAAAGAGAAACACAGTGGAGGATTAGCAGGGAGCTTTGGTCACGACAAGACTTTCGCAAAGTTGAATGAGTCATATTTTTGGACGGGAATGCGAGCGGATGTCAAGAGATTCGTGGATAGATGTAGAATTTTCCATCATTCGAAGGGAAGGAAGCAGAATGCGGGATTTTATCAACCATTGCCCATACCTGAGAGGCCATGGGATGCAATTAGCATGGATTTTGTATTAGGGTTGCCAAGAACACAAAGAGGTTTTGATTCAATCTTTGTGGTGGTGGATAGATTTTCCAAGATGGCACATTTCATTCCATGTCAGAAAACCAGTGACGCAACTCACATTGCGAATCTGTTTTTCAAAGAAGTCATTCGACTTCATGGCTTATCGATAAGCATAGTTTTAGATCAGGATACAAAATTCATAGGGCACTTTTGGAGGACCTTATGGAAGAAGCAGGGAACTAACTTGTCATTTAGTTCGACTTATCATCCTCAGACAGATAGATATACGGAAGTGGTGAACATAAGTCTGGGAGACTTACTGAGAAGCTTGGTGACAGAAAACCACAGCCAGTGGGACAATATATTACCACAGACCGAATTTGCTTATAATGACTCAATTAACAGTAGCACAGGGCAGAGTCCATTTCAGATTGTTTATGGCATGCAGCCGAGAGGAATTTCTGAACTGAGAGATTCAAAACAGAATGCAACTAGAAGCACTAGTGCAGAAAAATTTGCAGAGGCGATGAAACAACTTCACAGCCAGGTGAAGGAGCGATTACATAATTCAAGCCAGGAATATAAGCGTAGAGCAGATCATCACAAGAGACAACTTCAATTTGAGGTTGGTGACTTGATTCTGGCACATTTGAGGAAGGAAAGGTTCCCGAGAGGAACATATAATAAGCTGAAGATGAAGAAAATCGGGCCATGTAGGGTCTTGAAGAAATTTGGGACGAATGCTTACCAGATTGAATTACCCGATGGGATCGGAATTTCTCCGATATTCAATATCTCAGATTTGTACCTATATAAACCTGAGGAAGCAGGGATAGGAGATGAACATCCAGTGATCCAGTGGACAAAGCAGATGCCAGTCATAGAAAATCCACAGATGGAGTGCATACTGGACAAAAGAGTAAGCAAGAAGACCAGGCGGAAGCAATACTTCGAGTATCTGTTCAAATGGAAAGGCCATCTAGTTGAAGATGCTAGCTGGGAGAATGAAGCAGAGATACAGAAGCATGGACAGACCATGCGCGAGCTCATGGAATGGAGCCCATGAAAAATTTCAAGCCAGGGAGTATGATGCAGGAGCATCGCCAACATCAAGCGAGCCAGCGCGGAGACAATCGGACAGTTGGACAAACCCAACACAAATTTTGAGTTTCTCTTGGAGTTGATGCGCGAACATAAATGTGGAAATTTAATGAAGCGCACTTGTAAAATGTAAATGGACCTTGAGCGATTTGGATTAATAAAAAGAGGTTGATTCAAATTCATGGCTTCGTGTTTGTTCTCTGTGTATTGATGATGAATGATATGCTCATGAATGTTTGCTTCCTATTATACATTTGCTTTATATGCTGTTTATATGATTTCATGTTTTGAGTTTGAAGTCTGAAAGGAAGTAAGAATGAATTTCAGTTGTTTCTCTATCTGAACAAGGGTTCCTGCAAGGAGTGCAGTCGAATTGTCCGCAAGGAGTGAGTTGACAAAGAGTTCAGATAGGGATAGCTTTTGTTCTAATTCATACAAAAGGTGTAGTTGGGCACAGGAACCGTGCAAGGAGTGCGCAGGCTGAGCGAAGTCTCAGGGTTGTGGACCTGAGTGAAGCATTTAGAGACTACTGCTGCAGGTGTGCGCAGAGTCGAAAGGGTTCAAACATTTGGAAGTGTTTGAAGGTTTCCACAAGGAGTGCGTGCAAGATTATTCTTTAAGACTTGACGCTGAGAGAAAGCTCAGGAGGTATAGGACCTTCGAGTAATCGCCAAAGAGAAGCACAGGGAGTTTGTGTCGTGGAGTGTTTAGCAGGCGTTGCAAGTTTGCGTGCAGGTGAACAAGTTTTCACGGATGAATGCTTGGTTCATTTTGCAGGAATCATCAGAGGAAACAGACGATAGAAATTCTCCGAGGAGGATCCGCGAAGTCCTGTGAGTCGTCAGATCTCGTGGAGGAGCAGGGGAGATACGACGAAATATTCCCTAAAGGTTCTAAGCTCAGGAGGGGTAGAACCGTAGACCTGAGCCATAAGGGTTGTTGGATCTACTCGTGGATTTCCACATCGGGGTTTTGTGGGTTGAAATCCCGTAAACTCTGCAACAGGAATTGCGAAATCACGAGACGCGATATCCCTAGAGCTAAGAGAATTTGTGTGGGCCACAACGGAGTCAGTGGAGTGGACAGGTGGCACGCTATTTCGGAGTTTCATGGGGCGAAGTCCCGAACTCATTGCATTAAGATTCGCGATACCGCGAAGTCCGAAGTCCCGACAAAAGTGGGGAGGTGTTGAAAATTCAAGCGTGCGAGTATATCGGAGTTTCGGTAAATTGGGATTCGGGAGTCGGAGAGACAAGTTTCTCGACGTCACGATCACCAAAATTGTGATAGGGAAAATCCTGAAAGGAAAAGGAAAGTCAGCGTTGACTGTTGTTGGGTTTCAGGGATTCAAGAGGCCAACACTCGACCACCGGATTCACGAAGTTTCAAAGTCCGATCTCCTAGGTGTGAAGAGGGGATCCCATGAGAGTTTATTGTGGGTGCAGATTTCCCGATAGGGAAATAGAAGAGCCGGTTAGAGTTCTTTGGGCCGGGGTAAAGGAAAGATCCTGTGTTGACGTGGACCTTCCGACCTGCGGGTTGTGGAGGGAGCGTGCGTAGACGTCAGAATGTATAATTCAATCAACCTCTTCTGTCTATGCTAGTCTTGAATATGATCGGAAATATGGGTGTCTTTATATTGCTGAAGACTTGACACGATTTCTAGGCTGGCATCATAATGAATCGGTAGTTGGAAGTGATTGAGAAAAACCAAGAAAATATGACTGAAATTTTTGTAGGTTCCCCTAGGTAGATCAATGTACCACTTCACGGTGACCCCAACGAGGGTGCATTGAAATAGCCTCAAATGAATGGAATCGTCACTAAGGGAGTTAGATGAGCACCATAGGTGAAAACTAGTCACATGATCACCTAAGTCTTCAACATTCTTGCCTTCAAACTCTGGAATGTCATAAGGAAGTTTGGTGGGGATGGGGGGCCACGACGGATCATGACACACAAGGTCATTCATAATTTTTGACAAGTCTGGCAGATTCAACGTGGCCAAACAAGGGAGTCATGGTTGTTGCGTTTGAGCCCATGCTCCCATGAAATATTGGGTTTGAGAAATTGCGGGTAAAACAAGGTTCTGGTAAACACCATGGCTCTAACCAGTAGGATAATATCCTCCTCCCAACTGATTCATGAAAAGTTGTAAGGGAACCATACCTGTAGAATCCGCTTACGAAGAGAAAGCGACATGATAAGGATTATATATGTTTCCCCCAGAAGAAGGAACTTTGTCTTGGGGGTTTCCCATACCATAAAATTGACTTCCTCTGGATGGGACACCAGAGGACAGAGGGGGGTTTACCATAATAAAAGTGTTCGTAGGAATCGACATGGAGGAAGAGGGAATGATGGATGGAATATATGAAGTAAAATGACCGCCCATTTGAGCACTCTAGAGCATTGAAGCTAGGATTAGGCCTGAAGGAAGGAGGATTGCAACCTTCTACCATAAGATTCTCTTAAGGGATATGAATCCCACCAAATGAGAAAGGCACATAAGGAGGTGTTGTTCCCCCAGACCCAAAACTAGGATTCACATGAGACGAGGAAATAAAGGATGACAAGTGCGAAGTCAAGCCTAGCATACCATACAAGAAAGGATTAGAGGCCGAAGGTATTGACTAAGTACTATGATTTGACATATTGTATGGGAATACAAAAGGATTCGTTCCCATGGGCTGAGCAAAGCTCATGGGTTGGGTAACATTAGATGAGGGAGCCTCTGGTATCCAAATCGACGATGGCAAGGGAATCAAGGAGACCCCACTAATCACAGAGGATATGGGAGTCAAAGGGATTCTCGAAACATTCATATCTGACTCAATACTCATGGTAGGATGATCATGAGCCTTGTAGGTGGAGATAAATGCACCACACTTGTTAACTCTACACCTTTTATAAGGCGGCTTCGGTAAAGGATCAAGACATGGTAGAAACTTCAAAAGACGAAGAGACTAGCAAGGAGGTTGGTCTTTCTCCATGATGACTCAAAACATGATATACAACACAAAATCCTAAGGCCAACTAATAATCAGAGAGTACACTTCTAAATAAAGAAAAATGCCAATGCACACAAACATGATATGATGGATGAAAGGGACCTCCCTAACTAAATTAGGTATGCCTCACCCAAGAGGGGACTGAGACTTCGCAAAAATAGAGTGGAGGTGTCAGAATTAGTTATAAGGACCCTTGTAGGATTCAAAACACATTCGGTCAAATCCCTTCGAAGAGGAAATCCTCCATAAATTATGTGTGTTTTCCGATCCCTATCTGACTAAGGGTACCTGCAAAATAACCCTTGCAAGCAACCTATGTGGTTACCTATGTCAATCAACTAAAGTTACCAAGATATAACCAATTCTCAAGCAAACAATTTCAAGTCCAGTCCATCGTATGGGAAGGGTAGCAAAGCCCAAAATCTTGAAATCATAGCCTCTCAAGGAGGTAAAGGCACTAGAAAGAACCCCAAATATGAATAGAACCCCCGAAATATCTTTGACACTAAGAAGGTATTGGAGGGCTATCTCTGCAACCAACTTCACATGACCTCGTTCTTAACTCTAGTGTGAGTGGAGCCTCCCGAGGACACCGATTATATATTGGGTTTCACCACTCCCTAGTAAGACACATACGTTCATTTTCATAGCCTTGGAGAAGTTTACTCACAAAATCCTATTCCAAGGCCCTAGGTCCTATACTTGTTTGTGTACCATGAAAAATAAATTATTTCTAATCAATTTTAATTATTCAACATTAATTTTAATGGCTTCTACTTACTCAAAAGTTGTGATCGTGAAACTCATGGTATTATGACTCAACATATATAAAAATAATCCAATGTAAAAACATTGCTAAGTACTAGTCTTGATTTTCAATGAGATGGAATGCTTCTAAATTTTGTTTCTAAGATGCAATCTCTACAATTTCAATGAAGTGAAATCTTTCCTAATATGACAAAACTAATGTAAAGTAGCCAAAAGTGCAAATGCCATAAGTAAAATGCAAGAAATGTTTTTTTTTTTTTTTGTATTTTCGATATAATGAAAAGAAAATGCAAGGAATGAATAACAACTTCACAAGAAGATCCTACTGCAAGAAAAAGGAGACAAGACAAGTAGGATACCGAGAATTAACTACCCAAACCAGTGTGCAAGGACAAAAAATGATAAACATGACAAGAAAGGAGTTCGCCCAAAAAATTCACCAATAAAGTGACTTCCTATCTCTCTGTAGGTACTTAACAGTCAAAATAGGGACCCAAGAAGTCTCAACAACTAAAAAACACCAAACTCAACCAAAAAGTCTAAAGATATAGTGAACATGAGTGTTCAAATAACAAATCATGTATGTACGTGCCCTAAAGGTAGACAACTTGCATATGTATACTCCCTATCAAGGGACAACCCGTGCATGTCAATGAAGACATTGCCTGGGAAAGGGTTAAGCCAAGAAACTCAGATATAATGAAAAATATAGGTTTTCAAGCAACATGCAACAAAGAAACTCAGGAAAACAGAGAGAAAATAAAGGAGAAAAAACACCCACTACCCCCAAAAAGGAGATCTCCCCAGTGGAGTCACCAATTTTGTTACAAGTAAAATCTCTCTATAGATAGGGGAATGCCACAAAAAATGGAACGACACCCAAAAATTAACTCTAATATCAAGTATGGTGTATAAATTAAATGCTAACAAGAGAAGGCTATAAGCCTACCTCGTCCAGATGTCTGAAGAAGACCACCGTTGAGCACACAACCCAAAGATTTATACCTGCACCTTGTCTTCAACAACCAAGATACACAATCATGTGGTAATGATATATAATTTTAGCATATAAATCATCATAATCTATTATCATACATAACAAATATGCCCATGGAAATCAATATAAATATTTGCAAGATAACAGTTGGACGAGAAGAGAGTATTTCTATTAATATAATCAATAGAAGTACATAGGTGACAAACTTCCGTAACGACACATATCGAAACCGAGAAATTAAGTCCCTCCAACTGGGCCTCCACCACTTCAATCCTCCACCAAGGCAGGCTCACATGTAGGAGTTAATAAGGTTCTCCATCACAAGATAGGAAGAGCTTGGGGGATGTACACAACTTCAAGGACAAAGGGATGCAGACTCAATTGGCATGAAATTTCTCTAGAGTATCTTTGCTCTCAATATGATGACGCATTGTGTATCTTCAAGGCTTGTATATGGCTCAATTTACAGCCTCCAAATGGAATTGAAGGGTCGAGTAAGAGCGTTTCCAGTATATGGAAGGTCAAGGATCATGGATCTTGTGACATGGCATGGAAACTTGACACAATTTTTATTTTTTGAGCACAAAACCCAATGTACATGGGCTATAATGGAGTATCTTGCATACATACACGATATGTATAAATGGGAGGTCATGTACATGGAAAAAAATGTGTCTTTTAAGCTATGGAGTCATAGAAAAAAGGGGAAATTAAATATGGAGAGGGAAATGGAAGACCATCCAAGAAATATGCATGGAGTGTGGAAAGATATGCTATAACAACAACCTCATGGTTGTATCAAACAATTGCTACAACATCAATATCTATCCACTAAAATCAACAAACAATCCACCCAGAAGATAGCCAATGACAAGTAGATTTAATATGCTATCTTGTAAGCAAATTTCAATGGTAGATAAATGATTAAATGATCAAAAAGAAAGAGGGTTGTTTCAGCCCTAATGGTTGTAAAATTAAATTTATTGCAACAAGAGAGTTACTGGGCCAAGCTAGACACCCTTAGGGCACAATACATCTTATGACATTAAGGAAATATTCCAACTTGAACAAATACACAATCTTTCAATTTCACGTATACCAATGAAATGATTTTATTTCTCCAATGAAAATTTAGATTAGTTCCTTGTCAAATGGGTTATGGATTCTTCTTGTGTAAGGTTAGATCTACTACTTCTCTAGGGGTGTAATCCATTTTACTCCCTAGATCAAACAAATCCAACAAAGTAAATCTAGGAGGGTGTAAGCCCTTTTACTCCTCCTAACAACCTTTGCAATAGCTTATCCACTTAACAATAATGATAGACTTGGTGGAGGGTGTATTCCCTTATACTCCTCCAAGGGTTTAAACACAAATGATCATGCAACAAGAAAGAAATACCAACAATATGCATAAATTCCTTATGAATTCCAAGAAAATAGCAAGATAAACCCTTATCTACCAAGAACATTCCATCACATAGTAAGAGACAATATTCCAAGATATAGCACACCACTTTAGCTCCACAAGACAAGTTTTAGCATCCAAAAATCATCAAAGAGAGAGATATGCGATTTTCCTAAGAGGAGTGAAAAATTCAGCCATATAGTATGTAATTCTCAAGTGAGATTGTTATGATAAAATGAAATGAAATGACCTTTATTTATACAAGGTCATATACACAAAGTTTGTGCACTTATCTTTAGGGTAAAACACAATTGGGGAGTCTGAACTCCTCTAATTTCCCCTTTACAAATTTAAATTCAAAATAACAAAAAGAAAAATCCCTATATGATGATGCCATGCCCTAAAGGGGCAACATTTTGGCATTTTTTGCAATTCGTTGAGAAATTTGAGGATGTCGTTGGGCCTCCAAACGTCTATTATCCATGGTGTAAGGTTCTTCATCCATTACAACATGTGAAGTCATGGTCAATCATCACTACCATCACCAAAACCCTAGCCCCAAGTGTGATTTCATGCCCTCAAAAATGATGTTTTGGTCCTCTGGGGTCAAACATTGGGCAAGAGGGGGATAGCTCTACTTCTCCAAGGTGTCCTCTCATGCTTTCAAAGGAAATGTCTATCATCCAACTATCCGAGGAGAGGGGGCACAACATACATCTTGTGGGATTCATGTCCCAAGTGAAGGTCCAAGTGACCTTGTGCTTTCACGAAATGTCTTCCAGCTATCAAGGCCCATCAAAGAAAAACAAATTCACCTTCCAAGAGATCACTAGTCAAAAGCATCATGTCAAGTAAACCATATATAATAAAATAACCACCCAAACATGTGCATCAAATCCCCCCTCTCAAAATAAAAAAATGCTCAAAGACCCTATGCAACTTGCCAAGTTTAGGTATGGGAGGGTTGTCATGGTGACCTATTAGGTGAATCATTCTCCAAGTTAAGGAGTGTTTTCTAGGTGGACCCTATATAAGTCATGTAAAGAGTATGAAGTGGATGGGGGGTTAAAATTTATGGGAATGGGGTTCATGACATAAAAGGGTTCATATTATTTCATTTATGGGTGCCTTTGTAGAGGGTGTGTTGCACCTTCATTTTCAATGCAACTTTTTCCCAAGCCCATTCATTGTCTTTAATTAATTAAAGTCCAAAACAATTGGGTACTATAAGACATGGAAAGAAAAGAGTACCACAATTTCACTTAAAGCTAGAGGTACAGAGAGTGCCATATGCATGGAAAGAAAGGGACACTACACAAGTGTACACACCTTAACAAGCGAGACATCTATACAATGTGAGTTTGCTTTTGCAGGTCTTTCAAATATTTTAGGAGAAACATTTCATTGTTCTCAAGACCTCTTTGGGTGAGAATATATAAGGTTATTATTTGGATTTTATATTTTTTCAACTACATTTCCCTATGGGCCTTCAGCCCCTTCTTCCCATGAAATGAGGTACAATCCCTTCTTGGGTTAGTGCACCCAAAAATCCCAAAAGATGAGGGGAGGAAAGGGAAGAAGTATGGAAAGTGATAAGTATGATCGATAATGGTACGATAAATCATCAAGGATACCCCCCAATAGAAAACCTCTCCCTAAGGGTGACCACTTACTAGGACATGATGTCAACCACCAAGGTGAAACAAGGGAAAGAGCACAATTTCTAAGAAAATGTTTTCAAAACCAAGTAAATACTTTTTGAAACATATTCAAATGCTTCATTTATTGAAATGACACTCAACACAACACCAAACTTGTTACCTCATGGAACAAGACCTGCTATCCTCTGTGAGCCAAGCTAGTGTGGTGGATGGTGCAACCATTGATCTCATTGTGATGAATGGTGTGATGTGGGGCTCTAGATGTTGGTCTGTATTTCG
This sequence comes from Picea engelmannii, assembly GCA_009831015.1. Lineage (NCBI taxonomy): Eukaryota > Viridiplantae > Streptophyta > Pinopsida > Pinales > Pinaceae > Picea > Picea engelmannii. The sequence continues at coordinate 256,499 of ML803118.1, forward strand.
GTACTCCATGTCTGCAATTTGAGAGCTTCAAGACATTATCTCCTTAGTTATCCTTAAAAACAGGGAATAACACGTGGCTCCTACTTGGCAACATGTGCTCGTTGTAGAGTGCATGAGAACCACAAAATATCTTGGTAAGACTTGTTCCTACACAAATGGAAACAAAAAACTGTGAAACCCAGGGTGGATCACTCACCCTTTGTTCATATAATCAAAATCTTAAAAGTTAAAATTGACAACTAATCCTAGAAAAGAAAATTTTCATTTTTCCAAAATTTCTAGACTAACATGTAATATGATGCAAGCAAATGATATAAATAGAATATGAAAATTCAACTAGAGAAAAATTAAAAATCAGATATGACATGCAAACGTGAGTAAATGCAACTAAACTATCACGATCAAACAAATGCAAATGAAAGGGAAAGCAAATGACCTACATACTTACGTAGGGCTTGGGCCCTAAAGAAGTCATGCTCTTTAAACATAGGGTCAAAGAAGAGACCCATCAAATGGTAATGAAATATTTCACCCATCCATGACATAAAAGTAGTATCTTCTCTTCTCAGACTTCTTCTTGAGATGTAAGGACCAAGCCATAAGACATAACTCTTCTGATCATAGTTGGGCTTGCCCTTCCTCTTATCCCACATAAGTGCAAGGCTCCCTTCATTGAAGTTGATGTAGGGTATGTTCTCAATGTAAGGGTATGAAGGTGGCTCTCCATTGACCATATCTTTAATGATTTTTTCACGTTCTCCATCTCTTTTATCTTCTTTCTTTAGTATGTTGATGGACCTTGACTCTTTTCCTTGGAATTTTGCAAGCTTTTCTTTTTATTCCTTCATCCTCATAAGTAGAATATCTATGCAGTCCTCCTGCATAAAAGGTAGGTCCTGTGGATCATACTCAATGGTATCTGGAGCCTCATCAAAATCATCCTCACTATTGTAGTAAGGATCATTCTGATCTAACACATGTTTCCTGGACACTTATCGATTATAGAGAATCATGAAAGTACCATCTTCCATAGGAAATATATGTGCATGAGTAAGGTTCATGCTGAGAAATCCACCAAGCATGGCAACCCAACTTATTGATAAGAGCATTCCCCAAGCATCTGTAACATCAATCACCACTATCTTCATGAGGAAGCCAATGTGAGGGAAAACTTCCAAGTAGACCTCCACGTATTCTATGAGACCATAAAATTTTACCTTCTTAGAATCAATGCCACAAAAATTTCCATATGGGCAAGTTGTTTTCAAACCAAGTTGTTTCATAACCTTCAAAGACATCACATTTGTCAAGGCCCCAGAATCCAACATGAAAATTTTCAAACAAAGACCATTCACACCCAAAGAAATATAAAAGGGAGGGTTTGCATCCCTTTTCCATCCTTGGTACATGGTGTTTAGGATCACATGAGGGTCTTATCTCTCATCTGGTACCTTCAATTCCTTCAACACGTCTCTTATGATAGAAGGAATCTTTCACATTTCCACCATAGGAACTTTCATACTCATTTTTCCAATTATGGATGGGACATCTATGTTCAATTGGATTTATTCATTTTCCTGTGTTGGTCTTGGAAGTAAGTCACGAACTTGAGGTGGGGGAGGTGGGATGACCTTCTCTGCTAGTTGAGGTGGATCTTCCTTTCTTGGATGATATGGAGCTTGATTTTCTGGCGGAGGGATACAAGTTTTATTCCTTCTTGTATATGTCAAGATTTCCCTCTTCTTCAATTATTTCCTCTGATATTCGGTCAATTGATTAATCACTCTGAGCTGACCTTCTCTAGCTCCCCTCTTCCTGACTTCATCAAGTTGTTCCTGCGTAATGTATACATACTCATCATCATCATCCTAGAAGGCACAAATTGTGTCTATGAAGTTCATACTATAAGGGGATTCCTCTTCTTGTCTAGGACATTCATCTTCTGGATGATGTTCTTGAAAAGGAGAAAACCATGGCGATTCCTCCAAATTGACCATCCCAAGAGGGTTCAAAGTGTTGGGAGCCTTTGTTTCTTGTTGAGGTTTTTCCTTCCAAACTATAGCATCCCTCTATTATCTGACGAACGAAGGTCTCAGAGAAGATTGATTTCTTTCTAGACTTGTCAATTGGTTCATAACTGGATTCCGAGTTTGGACAAACTACACATTCGTTTGATCAAGCTTATGATCTAGGAGAGTTATTGGATCTAGCACATTGTTTGTTGTTATCTTTGTCTTTGCTTCCATCCTGGTACGAGGGTGCTTATATGGCTCAATATTGGAGTAAATAATATTCTCTGTGATTTATGCACTGTATTCTTTGGATTTTTCCAAAGTGTTGGGTTTCTTATCCCTTAGGATGAAACCAAATTTCCCTTCAAAGTCCCTTCAAAGGCATTCACATAGAGGAGACATACAACTACTTCATATGTGCACAAATATTTCAAGATTTGGCTATATAGTTTATCAAATATGGTGTCTAATTCACTTACTGTCTCATTCTGCTTCTTCTTAATTTGGTTGAAGTGAGTCATTAACATTCCACTATCATTCTTTGTTTCCCATCTTCTTTTGAACAACTTAGCAAAATCTTCATATGATGCTAGGTGATTGTCAGGAAATCCTTTGAACCACCTCTAAGAATATTCAATAAGTGATGTAGCTAGTAGCTTCTTAGCCATATCTTCATGTTCCACTCCTTCATTTTCCATGTCTCAACTGATTGCATAGAGGTGTTCCTTAGTTGTGACTGCATTGTTTCATGAAAACTTTAGCAACAATTTGTTGGTTTCTTTAGGCACAGTATTGGGATATCCAATAATGGAAGCCAAGTTCAATTGATTGTAAAGGTATTTTTCCAAAGTATGAGCCATTTGGGAAAAGGGGAGGTTACCATAGTAAAGAGTTTTTACAATGGGGGAGTTAAAATGAGGCTCTCTTCGGTAGACTTTGGAAGACTTGAATATTCCAGGGGGAAGAACATTTTGGAAAGATGGATTTTTGGATGGTGGAGTCAAAAAATGAGCTTTATGAATGGATCACCGAGAAAGGAAAGGGAACTTCCCTCAAGTGGAGTCACTAGGAAAGCTAGGGGTAAAGGATTTGGGATCAAATCTTTCCAAAGTGTCGTTAGGGCATGAAAGAGGATTCAAAATCATCCCTGAAAACGATGTCAAAATGTTATCTCACAACTTGTAGGTTGGGAAAATCCTGACCCAATCCACAAGAGTGAGACATACCCACTTTCACCTTAGATAGATACTCCCATCACTTTAGTGGTGATAAGTCACCACGAGGGGGGAATCCCAGTGACCCTAGGGGTGATTGAGGTGGAAAGTGGTAGAATGACCAATGAATACCCTATAGTTAAAAATTGAAGTGGAAATATGGCTTGGAGAAGAGTCTTGAATGAAGGTGGATGGTTTCCAAGTGTTGTGCACTTGCAAGACAATGTTAAATCTGCTCAGAACAAGAGAAATGATCATAAAACCATGCCTATATCAAGGGGACAATCAAGGAAATCTTGTTGTCCTAAATTGCAATGCAACAGTAAATGAATATATATATATATATATATATATATATATATATATATA
>ML803118.1:260164-280349 GCA_009831015.1 Picea engelmannii
TGGAAAAAGTTGTTAATTGCAAAATTAACCATCAAAAACATCAAATATTTATTGGATGATCAAGTACTAAACATGTAGATAATTTTCCAATACTTAAGCAAAAGATTTGATGGTAAAAAATGGAAAAAGTTGTTAATTGAAAAATTAACCATCAAAAGCATCAAATATTTATTGGGTGATCAAGTACTAAACATGTAGATAATTTTCCAATACTTAAGCAAAAGATTTGATGGTAAAAATGGGATTCCAAATGAAGTTATCATAAAAGTATTAACTTATCCTTATGGTTGTATCAAACAATTTCCACAAGAGAAATATCTATCCACTAAAATCAACAAACAATCCACCCAAAAGATAGCCAATGACAAGTAGATTTAATATGGTAGCTTGTAAGCAAATTTCAATGGTAGATTAATGAGTAAATGATGAAAAAGAAAGAGGTTTTATGCAGCCCTAATGGCTGTAGAATTAAATTAATTGCAGCAAGAGAGTTACTAGGTCAAGCTATATGCCCTTAGGGCACAAGAAAGATTATGACATAAATAAAATATTCCAACTCGAACAAATACAAAATCTGTCAATTTCACGTATACCAATGCAATGATTTTGTTTCTCCAATGAAAATTTAGATTAGTGCCTTGTCAAATGGGTTATGGATTCTTCTTGTGTAAGTTTATATCTACTACTTCTCTAGGGGTGTAATCCATTTCTCACTAGAGAAAGTAAATACATCAAAGTAAATCTAAGAGGGTGTAATCCCTTTTACTCCTCCTAGAAAAATTTGCAATAGCTTATCCACTTAACAATAATGATATACTTGGTGGAGGGTGTATGCCCTTATAATCCTCCAAGGGTTTAGACAAGAATAATCATGCAACAAGAATGAAATACCAACAATATGCATAAAGTCCTTACGAATTCCAAGAAAATAGCAAGATAAATCCTTATCTACCAAGAACATTCCTTCACATAGCAAGAGACAAGCTTCCAAGAGATAACACACCACTTTAGCTCCTCAAGACAAGTTTTAACATCCAAAAAGAATAAAAGAGAGAGATATGTTTTTTTCCCAAGAGGGGAAACAATTTCATCCATATAGTATGTAATTCTCAAGTGAGATTGTTATGATAAAATGAGATTATATGACCTTTATTTATACAAGGTCATCTACACAAAGTTTGTCCACTTATATTTAGGTTAAAAAATAATTAGGGAGGTTGATCTCCTATAATTTCCCCTTTACAAATTTAAATTCAAGACAACAAAAAGAAAAGGCCCTAGGTGATGATGTCATGCCCTAAAGGGGTGACATTTTGGCATTTTTGACAAGTCGTTGAGAAAGTCGAGGAATTCGTTGGACCTCTAAAGGATTAGTCTCCATGGTACAAGGGTATTCCTCCATTACAACATGCCAGGTCATGGTCAATCATCACCACCATCACCAAAACCCTATCCCCAAGTGTGACTTCATAACCTCAAAAGTGATGTTTTGGCCCTCTGGGGTCAAACATTGGGAAAGGGGGGGATAACTCTGCTTCTCCAAGGTGTCCTCTCATGCTTCTAAATGAAATTTCTATCATCCAACTATCCAAGTAGAGGGGGTGAAACATCCATCCTTTAGGATTCATGCCCCAAGTGAAGGTCCAAGTGACCTCGTGCCTTCACTAAATGTCTTCCACCTATCAAGGCCTTGCAAAGACCAACGAATTCGCCATCCAAAGGCTCACAATTCATAAGAATCATGTCAAGTAAGCCATATATAATAAAAGAACCACCTGAACATGTGCATAAAATATCCCCTCTCAAAATAAACAAATTCTCAAAGACCTTGTGCAAATTGCCAAGTTTAGTTATGGGAGGGCTGTCATGGTGACCTATTGGGTGAATCATTCCCCTAGTTAAGGATTTTTTTCTAGGTGCGCCCTCTCTAAGTCATGTAAAGAGTATGAAGTGGATGTGAGGTAAAAATTTTGGGCATGGGGTTCATGACATACAATGGTTTGTATTATCTCATTTATGGGTGCCTTTGTAGAGAGTGTGTTGCACCTTCGTTTTCGATGAAACCTTTTTCCAAGCCCATTCATTGCCATTAATTAATTAAATTCCAAAACAATCAGGTACTATAAGACATGGAAAGAATAGAGTACCTCAACGTCACTTGAATCTATAGGAACACAAAGTTCCATGTCCATGGAAAGAAATGGACACTGCATAAATGTACACACTTCAACACACGATACATCTATATAATGTGAGTTTTCTTTTGCATGTATTTCAAATATTTTAGGAGAAACATTTCATTGTTCTCAAGACCTCTTTGGGAGAGCATATAGAAGGTTATGATTTTGATTTTATCTTTTTCCATCTATATTTTCCTCTCGGCCTTCAACCCCTTCTTCCCATGAAATGAGGTACAATCCCTTCTTATGTCAGTGCACCCGAAAATCCCAAAAGATGAGAGGATGAAAGGAAAGAAGTATGGAAAGGGATAAGTATGATCATGAATGGTACGATAACTCATCAATGAGACCCCCCAGTAGCAACCCTCTCCCTAAGGGTGACCACTTACTAGGACACAATGTCAACCACCAAGGTGAAACAAGGAAAACAACATAATTTCCAATCAAACGTTTTCAAAATCAAGGAAAGACCTTTTGCAACATATTCAAATGCTTTATTTATTAAAATGACACTTACGACAACACCAAACTCATTACCTCATGGAGAAAGACCTGCTGTCCTATGTGAGCCAAGCTAGTTTGGTGGATGGTGCAACCATTGATCTCATGGTGATGAATGGTGTGATGTGGCGCTCTGGATGCTAGTCTATCTCTTGATACTCCATGTATGTAACCCAAGGGCCTTGAGACACCATCTCCTTAGTTATCCCTAGAAATGGGGGATAACAGACACAATGAAAATAAAATAAAACAACACTACAAGTTTCATAAGATATCAATAGGTTAGCATTCAAACTAATGAGATGATCTAAAATCCATTCAAATGCATATTTTAATTGGGGAAACAAAACCTAATTCTTTGTATTAATGAAAGTGGAGAATAAGATTAAAAAAAAAAAAATGTCACCTGGAGTGAGGAGTGCGAATGACCTATGTGCTCTCTCATGATGAGGGTTTTTCCCTCTTTGAGGATTTCTCTCTAAACTTGGTGGTAGTTAGACGAAACTCTCTTTTTAGTGAAGGAGGAAATGATTAATGCCAACAATGATGAGGCACATTGAATAGACTATAGATTGACTCAATCTCATAATACACTTGTGAATTATAACCTTGCATTCATTTAATTCTTGAAACCCATGAGACATCCTTGTATTTATACATTTTATTGGATAATCCCATGTATGGGAAGTGAATATGTTTCCCAAGTCAATCCATGCAATTTCTTTAATAACTCTAGTTACCTCATAATAACTGTTAAAAAATGCACGATTTGATATTTTCCAAGCTTTTATTGTAAACGAAAATAATTGGACTACATAATTTATTGTGTTGATGGTGTATAGGATGATTACACAAGTATCAAAGGATTACTTGGGTACTCAACATGATGTATGGAACTAAAGTGTCTTGTAGTCATGATTGTGGTCAATTGCATGGTTTGACTTTGATTCCCCATAGATAAGTAAGGTATTCCTCACGTTTTAATGTTTCATTAGCCTCTTAGTGTTGGTATATGCTCATAAGTGATATTTTCGACAAAAACCCTTTCATCTACACAAGAAAACAAAAACAAAGTAATAATAGATGCCCCTTGATTTGTGAGGTTAGGAAAAATAATGTAACCAAAATATAATGTAGTTTCTTTACAACAACTGAGAGAGTGAAAGCCTTGTTGAGGTGAACTTGGCAATGGAGAGAGAGAAGACCACCCACATCACAATAATTGTGTGGTGAAATATTTCATAATATTTTCAATGAGTCAAGCATAACCATTCCTATATAACAATAAAGTCAATTACAATATTAAACCATGCATGTGTAGTATGATACATTGGATGTTGGTTCTTGATACAACTATAAAAATTATGTTTCTTTTTTTTTGAAATATGTGATGAATGAATGTTGTCATGGTGATGCCACATAATTGATACAATGGAATCCCATTAAAAAAAACCTTAGAGCATGCTAATAGCTCACTATTGGTAAGCCCATACTGATGACTTACAAAAAATGATGAAAGAAAGTTGTATATGTTCATTGGTTTTTTATTGGACTTGGAACATGATCATCACAATGTATGAATTCTCCAAAATGAAATAATGAAATGTGGTTGAACATGGGAGAAGGCATCCCATCAAAGAACAATAATGAATATCTTTATTAGGCATGAGGTGGCCCACCGACTAAATGTGTTGAGATCATGATGGTTTTTGACACAAGACTTCCGATGAGTGAGGCATAACATGAAGACTGACCATGATAGAGAACATCACTTTGAAACTAGATAACTTGACTAGATGTTGATTTGAAGACTTTGAGGTGAATAAAATTGAAAGTTTACAAGGGGCCATAGAGGCAATGCCAAATTGTGAGGATAGTGATTCATTGATGAAGTGACAAATTCAACAAATGGTACAACTCTTTATTTAGAGGCCAGGATGATATGATTGGATTAATGGTGAAAAAAAAGACTCAAGACCCAATTATGCTTGTAAAAACATAGGATAAGGTGACATGATACCAATTATATAGACACGGGTGACACCGATAGCTACTTGAAAAAAAAATGTTGACTGATCCGATAATAGAAAAAAAAATTGTTTCCCCTTTTTTTTTTTTGAACATTTTTTTATGTTTTTGGAATTTTATGTTTTATGTTTCTTATTTTTGGCTTGTTTTTTTTTATAAAGAATAAAAGAACAATATTTTTCTTTACATTACAATAATAAGATGAGAACAAAGTGTGACCAAATGTTTTTGAACCATGGGCATGGAACATGATAACAAATGGCTAATAACTAAGGATGCACCCGAGTTCTGTCTCTCTTGGAAGGTATGATTGATGGAAATCGATTGCAAACAAAGACTTAAAATGGGGACATAGTGAAATAGTCGTTCATAATAAGTTTTAAGAAAGGAAATAAACCAAAAAGTAATTGCTTAAGAGTCCATTGGGTAATGGTATCAATTAAGAAGAGAAAGGCATGAGGCTTATTTATGCAAGAATAGACTATGATGACTCATGGTCCTATGGGACAAAGATGAATGGGTACCAATATGAAAAGTGTGCTAAACTAGGGAAACCATGTAAGGATGAGCACTAACATCTGAAGAGGGTAAAAAACTAGCTTAGAGGGCATTTTATTTCTCATTAAATTAATCTAGGCTTAGGTAAGTAGAATTATTTTGTGGGGGAAGTATACTGCCTTTTCCCCTTTTGTTCTCTTAAATTGTAGTGGAAACCAAGCCCTTATACTGGTCTTAAACACCATTCCAAACAAGAGTGGGTCTAATTGGGACCTACCATCGAGCATTCTCGCTTACCTGCTTGACATGCCATTTGGACCCGTCAACAGAATGGCTACGCACTTTGGGACCAATCACCATGGATTTCAAGGAAATATATATGAGTTCCACTAAATAGGGTCATGTGCACACCCTTTGAGGGATTCATGGAGGCCCACATGAAACAATAATCTCTCATCATATGGAGAAGTCGTTAAATAAAGGAAACTCTAGCATTATTGCCCAATTTAATGCTATATAGGTTATGGAAAGTCTAACACAAGAAATCCACTCAGACTTGCTATTGGTCCTCGAAAAACATCATTGGGTATTTGAGACACCAAAGGGTTTACTCCTTTCTCATGGAGATCATGACTCTGGTATTCCCCCGATTCCAGGAATTTAACCACCAAATGTACATTCTTATTGACAATCTTTTGCACGAAAGAATGAAATAGAAAGGATCATTTACAAATTGTTGTAGGTAGGGGTCATGCATCCATTTCAAGCCCTTACTCAACACTAGTATTCATGGTGTTAAATAAGGAAGGAATTTGGTGCATCTATCTTGATTTTAGGGCTCTCAATAAGTTGACAATCAAGGAAAAATTTCCTATCCTAGTTATTAATGATATCCTAGATGAACTTCATGGATCCAAGTTTTTCACTAATCTTGATTTGCGTTTATAATACAAACAAATCATGATGAAAGAGGTAGACATCCTTAATATATCCTTCCAAACACATGGAGGTCATTATGAATTTTTATGGTTCCCTTTGGTCTTTGTGATTCTCCATCCACTTAATAGAGCCTCATGAACAACATTTTCAAGCTCTTCCTATGCAAAAAGAGTGCCTCTCTGCCCTATCTGTGATTTTGGTGGATAAAGGGCCAAAATTCGAACCTGTAAGCCATTGAAATATTTTCTTTCAGTGGCTAAAGACAATTGTGAAATCCCACCTAATCCATCGAAAGGGAAAGTCTTTGAATTTGCTTCCAAAAATGTTGTTCTTCATCTGGTAATGCTTCAACAATTACACATTCTGCAAATAGTAATGCAAGTTAATCAGAAGTAAGGTTTTCTTGCATTCTACTTTTAAATAACTCTCGGGCTCTCTGCAAAGTATGTAAAACTGCATATTCATCGCTTGATGCTGTCAGTGCCATGACAATAACTTGCAAGGTTTGGCCTGGGTTTCCCTCAAAGTATGGGGCTTCTGGTTTGATGCTATGAGGTAGATAAAAGTCAAATGATAACCACATAACTGTTATTGAGAAGACAATGAAAGGGGTCAAAGAAATAGCTCCAGTCATAGCAAGCAAACAATGCAACTTTGATTCAATTTTTTCTGTTTCAACTTATCAATGATCTGTTGATGAGATCACTGCTTTCCCAATACTTTGAATTTCACCAGAACTTCTAAATCCGTTCCTATTCAATCTCTGCAATCACTACAAACAGTGTAATAAGTACTATTTAACACTTCAAAATGCCATTAAAGAGATCTTCATTGTTTTTGTAGGATTGAATAGCTAAAAACACATTGATAGCAACACACAAAAGTGTGCCAAGAACAGTGACAATGCCGAAGCATTTGCAATCAACCAAGAAGGGATATGTGCTCTTCAAGTATTTGGTTTGCAATTCTGCATCAATCTGCATGTCCTCGAAGGCTACATGTGTTGTTATCTGGTGTTCTTGGTGGCTAGACTGTCAAGCAGTCTTATTTTATTTATTGGTGTTGATACCTAGCTCTTGATGTACAATAGCAAACCTCAATTATCAACACCCCAACCCTGTAGTAAACAACAACTCGATACCTACATAATATTTGCAATATGCTCGACGTTTGATTTTATTCAACAATTTACTTCTGTAGAGTCTGGCACCTGGCAAATCGGGCATGTATTCAAGCAATTCAATATTGGCTCTGTACTTAGGGTATTTCCTTCCATTGATGATGAAGAAACCTATGAATCTTCGAAGCCATGATCATTCAAAAAGATCATGCAGTAAATTATTGTTTCGGTGGTTCAGAAGCATATGGGTGGGCGACCTTCCATGTTTACAGAGCTGACAATTAACATCTTTTGTGCAGGCAGAGGATATGATATCCATATATATTGCAAGAATAGATACCCTGTGATTTGAATAAGTGAACTCGGCTTGATTTTATCTCATAGCTTGACTCGTGGCCTAACATGTCAATTTAGCTGTGAATTAGGCATACATGGCTTTGGATGTCGACTAGTGGTTAACTTGAAGCTGGGGCTTAGCTAATAGCTTGGGAATGTGACTTTGCGCTAGGATTTGTGTTGAACGCACTTGATATGCAAACCTGGAATTGACATATGTGAACATGTGGCTTGGCCCATGGGTCCCTAAAGTTTGGGCTCAAAGCCATCAAACCCGAGAGGATATAATATAGGTTTTTTATGACAAGAATCAAGACTTAGACATAAGAATTTAGGCATGTAATTTTGAAAGTAGGATTAGACTTAGGATGCTTTAAAGTATATCCTAGGTTTAAAAAACTTTAAAGAACACACCACTTTTAAAAGAAACTCAATGAAAACTAGGAATAAATCAAACTCAAAAGAATAAACTAGGTATACCAGTGCATTTTTTATCGCTAACATCTGGGTCCAACTAGGATGGAGACCTCCTTGCGAGGTTTCTAAGAACCTAGTAGTTCGAGTTGCCTTTAGCATTGGGCATGGAGTCATCTGGCATGTACAACTGATCTTTGCAAACCTGTAACCTGCCTGTAACCTGCTCTGCTTATTCAACAACCAATAATTGAAAAAGTCTACTTGCTCATAGAGCGAGCTTATTTTCTTCTACTCCTACTCTAACCATTGTACTGATGCTTAATCAAGTAAACTCATGCTTCCAATGAATCCATATCAGAAAATGATTTACTGAACCTGTTCTTGATCTCGACCCGAAAAATAATGGAATGCATAGCCAACAAAAAAGTGGTTTGAACATATGATAAAGCGATCTTTCATCTAACTTAAAATTTTTAACATCTATGTTATCCATAGATTCCAAAAATTTTGCAATAGGGTCATTAAAACCATACAGGGATACCTCTCTATGTTGTTGTTCCAACTGACTGTATTTCAGCTACTAACTGCCTTCACTGATCTCAGTGTTGAATGTAGACTGCTCGACCTTTTCCACAGATTTAAAACTGTCACATACTGGTCTAGAAATCTGCTCACCATCTTTTAAGTCTTCAAAATGAACAATATGATCTTCATGACAACCTAAGATAGTAGATGCATTTGGTACAATGTCAAAAGCATCTATGCTATGATTTACCTCTTGAAGATCATATTTATCTCAGTCAAATTGAGAGATGTCCCCTATTTCAACATACTCTTCATAGCTATCATTGGCCATAGCCTGCATATATTTCTGATCATATCTTTGTTGATATATAGAACTAGATGAGATTTCATTAGATAATAAATCTTCAAAATTTTCTTCATCATCATTATCTTTATCAAAAGATGGAATATCAAAATAAATCCTTGAAGGTGAAAATGAAGATTTTTGTCTTGACAAATCAACAATCTGATCTCGAAACAGGTTTGGAAAAATATCACCTTCTTCCTCATCATAAGCACTCTTTATATCAATATCTAAAGCAAAAGGTCCAAAAGAAGTGAAATAATCCATTTGATGTTCCTCGTGATCTCTTCAACTTCGCTCCGTCTACAAATCTAAAAGCTGCAAACTGTCTTCATTGATTCTTGTGTTGAATATGGACTTCTCGACCTCTGTCGGAGAAACATACATAATGAACTGCTCATATGAAATTTTTAGCTTATCATCTTCCTCCTTATGTCTGTTGCAATCTTCCTTTGTCTGCAAATCTGGAAACTGAGGATTGTCCTTAATATTTTCTGCAGATTCAAAACTGTCATTTGTTGATATGTCAATCTGTTGATTATCATTTGAGTTTTTGAAGTGAATAATCTGATCTTCATGACAATTTAAGATAGTAAATGCATTTGGTACAATGTCAAAAGAATCTACACTAAGCTTGTCATTCTGTAGGTCACCAATCTCTTGGTCATTGAAAGAGGTATCTTCTACTACAAAAGACTTTTCATGAATGTTTAATTCCTTATTCAACAAACTAAATTCTTGACAACATTCGAGATATAAAAAGTTAGCTGAAAACTTTCCTTTGAAAAATAAATGAAATGCAGTATGAAAATCTTCCAAGGAACTAATACTTGCATTTGGAAGAGATTGGAACCAGTCAAGAGCAATTCCCTCTAATGAATATCTGAAAAGTTTAATCTAAACATCCTCATGTATGATTTGAAGCCGATGAATAAAGTCATGGAACTCCAGCAAGTGTTCAACTGGCACTTCCCACTCTTCTCCTCGAAATCTGGGAAGGCTATTTTCCCATTCATCTTTACTAGGTACTAGTTGAGGATAACTAGAAATACTTGAGAAATTGAAAAATGCATACCTCTTGTTCATTTCATACCAGTGGAGTCACCAACAAATTTTTGAACAATGGAGTCGCCACTGAATCTGTCCTTCATGGAGTCTCCAAATATATGATTACAACCGAAAATATGTCTAGACCTTGTCTATCATCAAAGTTGGATCTATGTCATGTCCCAAGGAAGCTGAGCTTCAATCTCGTCTCCCTGACAACGATGCCAATTTGTTATCACTCCAAGAGTCCTTCTCAGGTTGTATCTTGAAGAAGCATGGTAACTTAAAGTGTGAATGATTTTGTGTTTTGTGTTTGGATCAAATGGGAAATACTAACCTACTGGATTTGTATCAAGACAGTCAAGGGTATATAATAAAATGAGACAATGCTATCAAGAATTAATGATCAGATAGATAGCAAAACTAGTGGGTGAAGAAAGCTATGCTTATTAACCAGAAAACACATGTGATGGGTCAAATAAGATAGTGTAGATTACTATTAAATCAAGCTTATGAGCTGAAAAAATGAGATAACAGTCATTAGAAGCTAAAAAAAACTTGAATCAAAGTATAGAAAGAGAAAGGTAATGTAAATCTGACATCAATAATGAAAGGAAATTGTGATCTGAATTATATATCTGAAAGTCTATTACAATAGCCTCAAGGTCTCTGTATCCAGACTCGAACCCCTCATTTATTCAAAACATTAGACTTTATAGTCTTTACAAAGCAATTTCAGATCCTAAGAAACCAGATCTAAAATACTAAATATAGAAAGTCAAAACAATTTTCATAAAACTAAGAAATAACCCTATCTTAAAGGTCAAAATCTTATCCTAACAATCTTCATAATCTTCGACAACTGCACAAATCCTGATAAGATGATGGATAAGGGAAAAACAAATGCCACCTTGGCAGACATGTCATTCTTTTGCCAAAAATAGATAAGAATCTTTGTCATTTATACTTTGTTGGCACCTTCAAAACTGTGACAGAGCGCTAATTTTGATGCTCTAAATTATAATTATCATGTAGAAACATTCCTTATGCCAAAAGGATGATTAAAACTGGGATCTATGAAAAAAGAGTGCCTCTCTGCCCTGTCTGTGCTTTCGGTGGCTAAAGGGCCAAAATTCGAACCTGTAAGCCACCGAAAGATCTGCTTTCGGTGGCTAAAGACAACCGTGAAAGCCCACCTAAGCCACCGAAAGGGAAAGTCTTTGAAATTTCTTCCAAAAATGTTGTTCTTCATCTGGTAATGCTTCAACAATTACACATTTTGAAAATAGTAATGCAAGTTAATCAGAAGTAAGGTTTTCTTGCATTCTACTTTTATATAACTCCTAGGTTCTCTGCAAAGTATGTCAAACTGCATATTCATCGCTTGATGCTGTTAGTGCCATGACAATAGCTTGTAAGGTTTGGCCTGGGTTTCCCTCAAAGTATTGGGCTTCTGGTTCGATGCTTCAAGGTAGATAAAATTCAAATGATAACTACATAACTGTTACTGAGAAGACAATGAAAGGGGTCAAAGAAATAGCTCCAGTCATATCAAGCAAACAATGTAGCTTTGATTCGATTTTTTCCTTTTCAACTTATCAATGATCTGTTGATGAGATCAATGCTTGCCCAATACTTTGAATTTCACCAGAACTTATGAATCCATTCCTATTCAATCTCTACAATCACTACAAATAGTGTAATAAGTACTATTTAACACTGCAAAATGCCATTGAAGAGATCTTCATTGTTTTTGTAGGATTGAATAGCTAAAAAAACGTTGACAACAACACACAAAAGTGTGCAGAGAACAGTGACAATGCTGAAGAATTTGCAGTCAACCAAGAAGGGATATGTGCTCTTCAAGTATTTGGTTTTCAATTCTGCATCAATCTGCATGTCCTTGAAGGCTACCTGTGCTGCTATTTAGTGTTCTTGGTGGCTAGACTATCAAGTGGTCTTATTTTATTTATTATTGTTGATACCTGGCTCTTGATGTACAATAGAAAACCTTAATTATCAATGCCTCAACCCTGTAGCTGACAACAACTCAATACCTGCATAATATTTGCAATATGATCGACGTTTGATTTTATTCAACAATTTACTTATGTAGAATCTGGCACCTAGAAAATTGGGCATGTATTCAAGCAATTGAATATTGGCTCTGTACTTAGGGAATTTGCTTCCATCGATGATGAAGAAACCTATGAATCTTCGAAGCCATCGTCATTCAAAAATATCATGCAACAAATTATTGATTCCATGGTTCAGAAGCATATGGGTGGGCGACCTTCCATGTTTACAGAGCTGGCAATTAACATCTTTTGCGCAGGCAGAGGATATGATATCCATATATCTTGCAAGAATAGATACCCTACGATCTTAATAAGTGAACTCGTCTTGAGTTTATCTCATAGCTTGACTCGTGGCCTAACATGTCAACTTAGCTGTGAATTAGGCATACGTGGCTTTGGATGTCAACTAGTGGTTAACTTGAAGCCGGGGATTAGCTCATAGCTTTGGCATGTGACTGTGCGCTAGGCTTTGTGTTGAACTCACTTGATATGCAAACCTGGAATTAGAATATGTGAACATGTGGCTTGGCCCATGGGTGCCTAAAGTTTTGGCTCAAAGCCATCAAACCCGAGAGGCTAGAATATAGGTTTGGTATGACAAGACTCAAGACTTAGACATAAGAATTTAGGCATGTAATTTTGAAAGTAGGATTAGACTTAGGATTCTTTAAAGTATATCCTAGGGTTAAAAAAATTTAAAGAACACATAACTTTTAAAAGAAACTCGATGAAAACTAGGAATAAATCAAACTCAAAAGAATAAACTAGGTCAAGAGGGTGAAATTTTATTTGCAGGTCTGGTCAAAGAGTTTGGACAAAATTGATCAATAGGAGCTTTGATAAAGAATTTGGAGATTATGACACTGGCCAGAAAACTGACAAATGAGAGTATTAAATAAAAGTTGAGAAACACTCCAAAAATACCAGTGCATTTTTTATCGCTAACAGATTCTTAGGAATTACATGCTACTATAGGAAATTTGTGAAAATTTATGGAAAAATTGTAGTTCCCTTAACTTCATTCCTTAAAAAGAATGCCATTTCCAGGAGCAAGGTAGCAGACCATGCCTTCGTTTCTTTAAAGGATGACATGTGCACTAGTATAGTATTATCGATGCCCAATTTTACTAAGAATTTTGTCTTGGAATGGGATAACTCATGTAGAGGTCTTAGATAAATATTTATGCATGAAGGACACCCCTTGGCATTCACCAACAAGAAATTGTGTGACCAAAATTTGGGAAAATCGACATATGAGAAGGAAATGATGGCTATCCTTCATGCAATATAAACCTAGAACCCATATATCATAGGGAGGTGTTTCCAGATCAAGACTGATCATCATAGTGTAAAGTACTTCCTCAAACAAATGTTGTGTTCACTAGAGCAACATAAGTGGGTCACCAAGATTCTAGGGTATGATTATGAGATCATATATAAGAAGGGTAAAGAAAATGTTGTGGCTGATGGTTTATCTAGACACTTTGGGGAGGATGGATTACTCCTCACCTTTTCCTTACCAAGTCTAGGATGGCTTGAGGAATTCCACATGGAATGGTTGGAAAACAACACTTTAAGGCAAGTCATCCAATGACTTTAGGAAGATCCCAACCCACCTAAAGGTTATACATGAATACATGATACACTGTGGTATAAAGGTTGCATTTTTTTGGAAAAATATTTGGCCTCAAAAACAACAAGTATCCATCCACGATAGCAAGTAGGATTTCATAAAAAATACGAAATAACTAAGTGATCATTCTTCTAGGAAGGAATGAAAACAAATATCTAGGATTTGATAGCATCTTGCGACACTTTCTAAAGAAACAAGGGTGAGATAGTGAATATGCTAGGGGCATTGCAACCACTACCAATCCCAACACAAATATGGAACAACATCTCAATGTGTTTTATTGTGGGACTCCCAAAAGAGGGTAACAAATTAGTCATCGTGATGGTTGTCAATCATCTTTCAAAAGATGCTCATTTTTGTGCCTTAACTCGGCCCTTTACTCCTTCCCCAGTTTCCCAGGTATTCATGGATTAGATCTTTAGGCTGCAAGGAATGCCCACTTCCATTGTCCTAGATTGAGACCCCACATTCAACACAAAATTTTGGTGGGAGATATTTAAACTTCAAGGTACGCGACTGAATATGACCACTGCATATCATCCCCAAACTGATGGCCAAACAAAATGTTCAATAGGTTCTTAGAAACCTATATAAGATGCTTTTCTTCTGAAAAGGTGCACGAATGGGAACAATCACTTCCCCTTGCAGAATGGTGGTACAATACCACTTATCATGGAGCTACCAAAATGACAACATGTGAAATTATTTCAAAAACCCCCGTTAGTGGAACCCTATGTACTAGGCACCTCCAAGATTCATGAAATAGATAGAATGCTTCACAATGAAGAAGCCATTCTTTGTACCCTTAAGGAAAACTTTGTTATGGTGCAAAATAGAATGAAACAACAAGCTAATCATCATAGATCCAAACATTATTTTGTTGAAGGGGATCAAGTGTTTCTTCGCTTGCAACCTTATAAAAAAACATCACTCAACGACAAAGTTCCATAGAATCTATCTCTAAAGTTCTATGGTCCCTATTAGATTATACAACACATTGGACATGTTTCCTACAAGTTGGGTCTCTCATCCCACTCCAAGATTCATCCAGTCTTTCATGTGTTCTATTTGAAGAAGATTGTGGGATCCAATTGCAAAGTGCAAACCAACCTACTAGAACTTGATGAAGAAGGTTCTATTGACATGTTTATAGGTAGAGTTGCTTGTCATTGATGGCAAGAACACCAACAATGATGGCATGTTTACAGGTAGAGTGTGCTTTTCATTGATGGAAATAATAACGATAGAAAACAGGAAAGCAAAGAAGAACAAAAACAACGATGGAAAACAAGAATAGTGAAGATGAGACCCACAGGAGAAGGTTCGGAGACCGGAACCTTTGAATACTTAGAAAACCTACTAAGTCAGAAGAAATCATAAGCTCAGGAGGAGGAGAGATAATGGTTGTCGTATCAGTGTCTATATAAGAGGAGAGTGTAGAAGAGGAGAATAGATCTCAGTCATTGAATCTGAGTGCGAAGGATCAACATTCATTGGATCCAAAGATAAATGCACAAAGGTTAAGCCTTTGGATGAGCGTAGGAGAGTGGACTTGTCAAAGTACCAAAGTTTCGAAGAAAGCAGGGACCGTCCATCATCAAGACTGATAGGTGGCACACGATCCACAACTCTGGAGAAAATCACTTTGAGAGTTTCTCAGTTTGAGATTTGAAATCCCCGAAGCATGGAGACCCGGAGAGATGAAATACATCCTCGACTGTCAGATCATCCGAAGTAGACCGCAGTATTCATATCGTCCAAACAATATCTCAAGCGTTAGATCATCTAAAGTAAATTTGGGTCGTTTGATCCAGAAAAGATATGGCATAATCTTGTGGACTCCGGGTAAAGACCTGAAGTAAGCCTCAACCGTTCGATCCAATAGGACATGTGGCAGACCAAATTAGCAGAGAAATCATCATGGATGTGTGGGAGATCTATGTCAACAGACCTCTTTAGCAAGGACATGTGGCAGACCACGTCAGCAAGAACATGTGGCAGACCACGTCAGCAAAGGGCATATGGCAGACCATGTCAGCAAGGATACGAGTCATCCTGTTGGAACAGGGCCAAACCTAGGGTTCAACACTTACAACAACACACCAACAAAACCCTAACTACCGGCCCTTTCGACAACACCTACGAAGTAGACGAAGTCTCACCTGAGGTAGAGGCAGGGGTGGTTATAGGACTCAAATGTCTGCAACCTTAGCTGGGACACCGATCTGTGATTGTAACACATTGATAGAGCACTTAGCATTTATAGTTCATTAATATTCAGTCTTAGTTTACAACACAACTAAACCCTAACAATAGATCAACACAGTATTCACACAGATACAATAGATTCAAGCACTAATCGTACCAACATAGATCAGATCTAGCATTCATTCACATTATTCATCACTAAGCTACCTTATTATATTCTTCTAAGAATAAATCAATGCACTAAGCATTTAACCACATAAAAAGAGAACAACCATAAAGCATAAAGCAACCACAACATAGGATATACGTCGTTCACCCCCACCCTGGGGCTATGTCCATCAACTCTTCTTCTTTATTTCTTTTTGTCAATCTTCTACATGCACAGAGCCACAATATCTTACTCCGCAGAGGACAGGAGATCTACGCACACTCTACTAGATCCTCCTTCCCTGAGTTACAACACAAAGCCTCTTCACAGTCTCTTACAATCACTTGCACTTAGCTCTACAAGTTCTCAACATAGCATGCACAAAGCACTTCCAAGTTGCACTTAGCATAGTGTCTAGTCTTTCTTCGATCACATAGATCGAACTTCTTCCTACATCACCTAGCTTTTTATTTATGCATTACAAAAAGGGCCTAAACATGGGTAAACCCATGGGCCGACATCCCCATACCCGTTACATAAGCCCAAAACCCAAAAATCTCTAAAACGGGGCCAAGATACTACAATATCCTCTTCGACTTGCGCTGCACCTTTGACATCATGTCGAAGTCCAAAAAGTAGGTCAAACATGACCAAGGATCCTCAAAACTTGGTCAAGGGCCAACAGGCCCCCAACACTCATCTGTGACTCGTCCTGATTCACTCTAGTCTGGGTAGCTTTGCTTCAAAATACTTGAGCTTGGCTCGAGCTGCTTCGACCTGTTTTTGTTCCATGACCTCTTGTTTGAAAAACTCTTATATTACTACTTCGTTGACAAGTCCCTCTAAATGTTGTTCAGTTGCAGTGATGACTTGCTCCAGTTCTTCTCCTCGACCTTCAATCTCTGTGAATAGTTGGAAAGCCTCATCCTATGTTGGTTGGATCCTCTGAGTCACTTCCGCGACTTTGCTCTGAATGGTGTGGACCTTCTCTTGAGCAGTGCACTTTTCTTGGGATCACTTCATCCCCTCAACGACTGACAGGGGATTTAACAACACCTGTACTATGTCGGATTTCTGCTTTGCCTCCTGGAGCTGTGACTCCAGTGCCTTTATTTTAGGATCCTCAGTGAGTTTCTCATAAGTCTAGGCACTGTGATCGCTTATCTGTTTACATTCCATGGTGAGGGCCTTAATTCTCTCAACTACACTTCGTGCAGTTTCTTCTCTTTGATCGCGTACATCCGACGGAGTTCTGGGCACTGTTCGTAGCTCTAAGTCTACTATTGTTTGTTGAAGGTGCTGGATCGCTTCTGTGAGCTATGCTACTTGATAATCCACTTAGTCTTCTACCTTTGGCTCTAAGCTCGTCACCGAGTGAAGTGCCATGTCGATTGCTTCTTTGACTCCAAGCTTCTTTGTGAGCAACTTCTCTTTTTCTTGCTTGAACTACACCCTTTCTTCTTCAAACTTAGCTTGAAGGTCATCCTTCTCCTTTTGTGCAACCCCACGTTGCTCTACCATTTATTCTTGGGCTTGTTTCAGGGTCGTTGTGGCCTGGTCTTTCTCATATTGTGCTTGACGAAGGTGAGCTTCAGTCACATCAGCTAGTCTGCGGAGTTGGGCAGGCTCATCTCCCAACTCTAGTTATTCTGATGGTGGGGGTGCAGTGGCTACTGTGTGAATGGATTGAAGGGCCTGTTGTACCCCTCTGAGTTCAACCTTGATCCTGTCGTAGATATCCTCCTACTTGGTTTCATGTTTCTGCAAGATGTCCTATAAGGCATATCCTACAACTGTGATGATGAAGTCGAAGTCATCTACAATGAGCACAGTCTGCATCTTAGTCAAGGTGGATTTGGATTTCTTTCGAGAAGTGGGTTTCGTGGGGGAAACATTCATTTTCTTCAAGGGATCAACCTCATCAACAGGATCCCTAGGCGGTATTACTTCGCCCTGCTTCTGTTGATCTTCTTTTCTGTGGGTCTCTTTTTTATCTACTTTGTCATCACCCCCTCGGACAGGTGATACTGAAGCAGTTTCTTCCAATGCACTACTCTAGTTTTGGACCACTTCGGTCTTCTTCCTTCTGCTGGGTCCAAGAGTATCCTTTGCTTCATGAGTGGTCTCAGGGCTACTGATTAGTTCAGGGTATTACATTTCTGCGGGGTCAGTGGGGATGAGGAGCTATGCAGACCAGTCCTTGGTTATCTCTTCGAGGTCCTCCTTTGTGATATTGTAGTATGACTGAAGTTCTTCTTTATGATCATCTGTGCACGTGCTGATATAAATGAAGTGTCGATCTACCGTTAAATTCATGAGGGGTCGGAACCAATGCAGGGTGTTTGGCGTAATGTGAGGGACAACTTTGACAACCCTCTTCAGTTGGAGATAATATGTATGAAAGACCGCATTCGATTGCCACTGTTTTCTCATATCGCTTGAGTACCAGAGCATGGTGAACTTCACAGTGAGCGGCTCAAATGAATCAATGTCCGGGAAGGTCACTCCTTCCGACATTTCCCAAGCAGTAAATGAGATGAGGATCAGGAGCCAGCTAAAGTGGAACTCATAGCCCTGATCCTGAGCTTCATGACAGTCTAATTCTAGCTGGTTGACCAAGTACTTCACCCAGTTCATATGGAGTCTTTCTACACATTTCCTGGTTTGGTCAACAACGAATCCTGTGACCTGTGTAGGTATGTTCTTTCTTACGATCTTTCTTGTGATCAGTTGGCAGGCCAGGTGCACTATGCCATTCTGGATGGAATCTACCTTGTAGCCTCATGTTCCCTTTTCTACATCACCATATGTGTCTTTGATCTTCTGTGCCAATGCGCAATCTGTAGCCTTCCCTAGGTAGAAGTCCTATGGGTCGGGTCCCTGCATGCTCAATTCGGTGATCCTATGGATCAACGTCGGATCGACTATGATGCGTCGATCTAGCCATAGGTAGATGACATGGTAACATGAGACCAGGAGCTTAACACACGCGTTAACCTCCCGGTGCCTTCCAAAGTATGGAATCTTCATTGCATTCAAGAGGGTGGACATCACAATACACCATGCACAATATATGAGAAATAATCAATAGTTATTGTTCAAGGGAAGTAATGACTTCCAAAGGTAGCTACAACTTCCAAATGTAAAGGGAGGGATAAACCTCTAGGAGGAAGATACAATCCTCCAATATCAATAGAGAGTTTAACTCTCCATCCTTGCCCCTTCCTTCCACCCAAGAATATATGAGAAATAATAAAACTTTACATTAAATCATCACCATCAACAAATCATCACATAGAACCTGATAATGCTTCCTGAGACTTCTTCAATTTCTACAATTCTTCAATTATTGGAGTACTATGATCCTATAGATAATATTACTCAATGTATTTTCTGAAACTCCTCCAATTTTCACTCCTTGAATCCTCCCCAAAAAGAGGTTATAGAAAGAATGATAGACTTTATTCAATTCTGGTCTATTCAGGAGAGTGAACTTGCACATAATTCCCCACGCTCAATAATTAACATCCAATTATGAAACTCGCACAAAAGAAACTAAAGTCTGTACTTTTTCCAATGAAATTTGTCCCACTTCATTTGGATTCTCGATGAAGAAGTTATGACTGTTTTACCCGAAACACCTGTTTATTGACTAGCTTCAGGACTCGCCACAAACCCTATCTTCCATAGAGTGTATCTCCATAATTGTAGTGAATCAAGAGATGAAATTTTTACCAAAGGTACCTTGATATGTCTTCTCAATACCATAGTGATTTCACCATCTGAATCATTCTAGAAAAAAAGTTATAGCAAAAATGGTAAGATGACCTGAAATAACATACCTTAGAACATATCACCAAAAGACTTCATCCTCCCTTGAAATTCGGCCTTCTTTTCTTCTTATTACCTCTGAAATTCAACTTGTATCAAATGAATGTATAATGATGTTTATTTATACCATTTATGTCACTTCCTTTTATTATTAGGGCTGACCTGACACTTTCTTATTTTGTAATTCTTTTCTTTAATTATCTTTAGCGACTACATGTACTTCCTTCTTCAATTCACTTTGTCATCTTCAAAAATTCATTTCTCCTCAACCATGAGGATCCACGTGACATGCCACATACCACCGGAAACAACATGATGTATACTATCCATCCATGGGTGTTGTATCTACATGT